>JBAIAC010000116.1:1487500-1642500 GCA_037349315.1 Chelydra serpentina
CTGTCTCCGGGTCTGGGGCAAAGCTAAACCCCAGCTTCTCTCCCCAAGTTGGGGGGTGGTGGTGATAACATCTTGGGTCCATAGTGCTGGCAGAAAGGAGGAATCTGGCCCTCTGCTAGGCAGAGTCAGCACCCACACTGTGTGCTCCATTTTGGCTGCTGGTGGCTCACTCAGCTGGGATCATAGCTCTCAGTTTGGAAAAGCCAAAGGCCACGTTGTGTCTCTCCCTTGCCAGCCAGGGAGAAAGGTCTGCCCTAACCTCAGCTATTCCGCTTGCTGGTGACTCTATATATGTTAATGTTCTCATTTTCATCCCTATAGGCCAGCTCTGAAGTGAAGTGCAGTGGGAGCAGTGCCTCATAGAACTCAGCCGTGCTGTGTTCCTGCCGCATTTTGGAAGACAGGTAGATGGTTGAATGAGGGCCACAGAGGTGCCGGAGGGTCCTGATTAGCAAGGGGTACGTGTCTTTCAGGTAGACTATGTCTGCGCCCAGGACGAAGTCGTAGTCTCTCAGAAACTCCTCGTGGTCCAGACCCCAAGACAGAGCACAAACCCTGGCCCGAGCCGAATGCTCTGCAGGCACGTTCCTATGGACGTTCTCCTGTATCTGCTCCAAAGCCAGAGGGAGATCTGTGATGGTTACATCTCCTCCTGGAAAAGACAAGAGCAACCCAGAAGGTATGGGTGTTGGTTAGGAGGAGAATCCAACCCTCCCGGTACGCACTAGCCAGATGTTGCAGGGTTTTCATTGGCTTCCTGGACCATGCAAAAGACCCATTTGTCCCATTTTGGGGGCAAAAATTGGGGATTGGTCCTGCTTTGAGCAGGGGGTTGGACTAGATGACCTTCTAAGGTCCCTTCCAACCCTGATATTCTATGATTCTATGATCCTCAGGCTGTCTATACATACCAGCTAATGCAGGGCTAGGGGGAGGCCCAGCACCCTGAGCCTGCAGCTGCCCTCCACTTTAACCCACAGGCTGTACTGAATATGGGGGCAGCTGTAATCTTCACCACCCTGTAAGCAGATGAGACCCTTGGACTGCCACTAAGCTGCTGATGCCATCTTGAGACGAGCAAAGTTGGGCACACCTGTGAGCTGTCGCCAGCAGGCCAGTTACAAAACCTCAACGGGTCTCTCTGTACAGCGCATCCGCATCAGGTCCCGTTTAGGGGGTTAGAGACTATGGTGATAGGTAGTTTAGAAATGCCACAGATCAGAGGCATGATTGTCACCCCTTTCCCCCCCCCCCCCCCCCCCCCCACACACACAGCTTCAGCTCCACTGTCAAGCAACTGTACCTACCGAGCAGGGTGGCAAGGATGCCGACGATGCCCGTCCCAGCACCCAGCTCAATCACCTTCTTGCCCCAGAAGCTGAGCTTCTGCTTCTCAAAATATTTACACAGGGTTAGAGCCTTCGGTGCAGAGAGGAGATGAGCAGACGTGTACAGGTGGAGAATGAAGCCATCCGGTGATATACAAGACAGGAGAACAAAAGCATAAGGGAGACCTCTTGCACCGACTCTTAATTGACAGATTTAGGGAGAAACTTCCCCTCCAGGTTGGTTATTTCTTAAGGAAAGGCTTCTTGCACCTGCCTTGGAAGTACTGGCCACTGACAAAGATGGGGTTCTGAATCAGATGGGCCACAGGTCTGACCTTCCATGGAAGCTCCTAAGATGGACGGGATTTGAAGCTGGAGAAGAGGAATTTTGGGGTAGAGGAACAATTGAGAGGCTACAGCTTCCCAAGGCCAGGGACGCCTCCTGGGCGGCACAGAGAGCTCCCATCTTATCTGATGAACCAGCCACTCCCCGTGAATGGAGCACGGAGACACCCTACGGGCACCGGGGGACACACCTCCACTTTGTGCTGAGCCACCACCAGCCCCTGCTCCATGTGCTGTGGGATGCCCCATCACCAGAGCTCAAAGGTTTCCAGGCAACTCCCACGTTCTAGCTCTCCCCACCTCCTTGCCAAACACCCTAGCTTTCCCCCCTTGTCCCTTCTATCCCTGCTCTCACCGCCTCCAAACCAGCCCTGTCCAGATCCTCCTAATCCTCTCCCTGTACCTTAAGACACCCATCTCCCCGCTGCATCCATCCCCTAATCTCACCCCCCTCCCAGCAAGCCCCCCCTGTACCCATCCCAACCCCCCCTGCACCCATCCCCCTATTTCACCCCCTGCACCCATCCCAACCCCCCTGCACCCATCCCCCTATTTCACCCCCTGCATGCATCCCAACCCCCCCTGCACCCAGCCCCATTTCACCCCCTGTACCCTCCCCCTCCCCCTCCCCACCGGGCTCCTCTGCCCCCTGACCCTCACCGCCTCCCAGACGGGCGCTGCCACCCCCAGCCGGGCCCCATGGTGCTGGGCGATGGTTAACACGTGGCCGCAGAAGCCGTAGCGGGTCTCCTCGGGGAAGGCGTCAGCGAAGAGCCCGACCTCCCGGGGGAACACGGCCTCCAGCCCCTCGGGGGCAGCCCCCGCCCCGCCGGCCTCCACGTGGCCGAAAGGCGGCTGCCTGGGCGCAGCCATCTTGAGGCGTCCCCGCCCCCTGACTGGATAGGCGGGGCCACCCCGCTGCTCCCATTGGAGGATGGGCTCCCGGGGGGGCGGGGCCTAGCCCTGCTCAGGTGAGTGACCCATCGCGGGCTGCTGCTGTTCCTAGGCATTTGTTTCCGTGGGGCGTCACCATTAGCATCCACGTGACTTGGGGCATCGAAGGGCCGAGCCCGGCCAGCCCCACTGCCCCGAGAAGGCAGCTGAGCTGGGGCACAAATTGGGGAAGGGCCCCTGCGAAATTGGCACCCGCTTATTATTCATTATATTATTATCATGGTCGCAACAAGGAGACACAGACCAGAACCTCATTCGGCTGGGTGCTGTACAAACACGGACCAAAAGACGCTCCTTTCCCCACAGTACCATCTATTTTCCATCAGCGGCAGGCTGAATGGTCAGAAATCATCAGTCACACACCCCCTCCCCCAAAAATCATGATATTGGCTTAAAAATCACAAGTATGTTTTAAAAAAATACAAAACATTGGGTTATTTTTATTTGCCTTCTGCGTCTTTTGGTTACCCTCGGATCACAATCTCTGCAGCCAAAGGTGTTGGAAACTTGCTTTTCTTAGAATCATAGAATCAGACAGGACCTCGAGAGGTCATCTAGTCCAGTCCCCTGCACTCACGGCAGGACGAAATATTATCTAGACCATCCCTGACAGGTGTTTGTCTAACCTGCTCTTAAAAATCCCCAATGAGGGAGATTCCACCACCTCCCTAGGCAATTTATTCCAGTGCTTAACCGTCCTGACAGGAAGTTTTTCCTAATGTCCAACCTAGACCTCCCTTGCTGCAATTTAAGCCCATTGCTTCTTGCCCTATCCTCAGAGGTTAAGAAGAACAATTTTTCTCCCTCCTCCTTGTAACAACTTTTTATGTACTTGAAAACTGTTCATAGAATCATAGAATATCAGGGTTGGAAGGGACGTTAGGAGGTCACCTAGTCCAACCCTCCTGCTCAAAGCAGGACCAATCCCCAATTTTTGCCCCAGATCCCTAACTGGCCCCCTCAAGGATTGAACTCACAACCCTGGGTTTAGCAGGCCAATGCTATCCCTCCCTCCCTGTTATCATGTCCCCCTCAGTCTTCTCTTTTCCAGACTAAACAAACCCAATTTTTTTCAATCTTCCCTCATAGGTCATGTTTTCTAGACCTTTAATCATTTTTGTTGCTCTTCTCTGAACTTTCTCCAGTTTGTCCACATCCTTCCTGAAATGTGGTGCCCAGAACTGGACACAATGCTCCAGTTGAGGCCTAATCAGCACGGAGTAGAGCAGGAGAATTACTTGTCGTGTCTTGCTTACAACACTCCTGCTAATACATCCCAGAATGATGTTGTTGTTTTTTTGCAACAGTGTTACACTGTTGACTCATGTTTAGCTTGTGATCCACTATGACCCCCAGATCCATTTCCGCAATACTCCTTCCTAGACAGTCATTTCCCATTTTGTACGTGTGCAACTGATTGTTCCTTCTTAAGTGGAGTCCTTTGCATTTGTCCTTATTGAATTTCATCCTATTTACTTCAGACCATTTCTCCAGTTTGTCCAGATCATGTTGAATTATAATCCTATCCTCCAAAGCAGTTGTTCTCGACCAGAGGTCCGGGGCCCCCTAGGGTGCCTCAAGCAGGTTTCGGGGGGGGGGGGGGGGGGCCTCCAAGCAGGGCCAGCATGAGACTCGCTGGGGCCCAGGGCAGAAAGCCGAAGCCCCAGCTGAAGCCCTGGTTCCTAAGCCCCGTCACCCAGGGCTGAAGCCGAAGCCTGAGCAATGTAGCTTTGTGGCATGGGGGGCCCCACGCAATTGCCCTGCTTGCTACCCCCCTAATGCCGGCCCTGGCTTTTATATGCAGAAAAACCAGTTATTGTAGCACAAGTGGGCCGTGGAGTTTTTTATAGCATGTTGGGGGGAGCTCAGAAAGAAAAAGGTTGAGAACCTCTGCTCCAAAGCGCTTGCAACCCCTCCCAGCTTGGTATCGTCCGCAGACATTATACGTGTACTCTCTTTGCCATTATCTAGATCATTGATGACGATATTGAACAGAACCGGACCCAGAACTGATCCCTGCGGGACCCCACGCGTTACGCCCTTCCAGCATGACTGTGAGCCACTGATAGCTCTGGGAACGGTTTCCCACCAGTTATGCACCCGCCTTATAGTAGCTCCATCGAGGTCTTCTCTCTTCCCCCCCGCCCCTCTCTCCCCTCCCCCGCTCCCGCCCCCTCCCCCCCAGTGAAAGCGGAATGTCTCCTGCAATCTCTTGATTCCAGCAGTTGGCACTTGAAGACCAACACCAAGTATCGCGAGACTCATGATGAAATTGCAAGAGCGGGGCAACGCCGCGCCTGCAATTGCGTTGGAGGCGTGAGTACGCCGATTGGCCCCGGATGCTCAGTGTGCGGGGACCAAAATGTTTGTGCACATTGCACCTGGGAAGAAATGGGGAGGATGGGGTGCCATCCTTTTGAAAGGTCCCCTTAAACACAGGGAGTCTGTAGCAGCACCAGGAATGGAGCCCCTATCTCCCAGTCCCACTCCACTGCCCAATGCACGAGACCTCCTACGTTTCTCATGCAGCAGAGACAAAGAGGAAACAGAGGGAGGCAAGATTGGTTTTGCCCTGTTTTAAGCACGGAGGGGTTGGCAGAGCCAGGAATTGACGCCAGATCTCCCAAATCCCTTAACCACAAGGTTGTCATTCCTTTCTAACGCTGCTGCCAGCTCACGCATATGACATGACTGTGGTTTTGTGGCGATGTTAATCCAAGTATTAGAGGGGTCGCCGTGTTAGTCCGGATCCACAAAAACAACAAGGAGTCCGGTGGCACCTTAAAGACTAACCGATTTATTTGGGCCTAAGCTTTCGTGGGTAATGGAGTGAAAATGGATGCAGGAGTGAAAATGACAGATGGAGGCATAAATATACTGATATTTATATATTTAGTATATTTATGCCGGCATCTGTAATTTTCACTCCATGCATCTGAAGAAGTGGGGTTTTTTTTAACCCACAAAAGCTTATGCCCAAATCAATTGGTTAGTCTTTAAGGTGCCACCGGACTCCTTGTTATTTTTTATGTTAATCCAGAAGTGCTTACATACAGTAAAGAGCGTGGGGGGGGGGGGGGTTTGTCAGAGACATCTGTGTGTCCAGCGAGACCAGGAAAGAGTACATCTGGAATGGGAATGTGTCCGGCAAGGCCATTCTGCTGCTCCCACAATGCTCTTGTCTGCCAGTGAGGGCACCAAGGCAAATCCAGGGTGGTAAATGACACAGTTCTTGGCCTAATGCGCTGCTCTTGCTCCTACAAGAAAACCCTCAACAGAGCCTGCGGGGTTCGCCCTCTGCATCCTCCTTCTGAAATTCAGCAGCATAGAGACTCTGAAAAGGCAGGAGGCTCTGGCCTTGGAGCTGGGATGAAGGTGTTGGCCTGGAGCTGACAGGTGTCTATGCTAATGCATTATGGCTGACATTTCCAAAGCTGTCTTGGGAATGTAGCTTCTCAAGTCCCATTGGCAGGAGCACTAGTGGGAGAGGCGGCCTCACCTTGTTTAGGGATACATCTGAACTTTGGGATGTTTATCTGAAGCGTCACTCGCGGCCCTCTGACCCATTTCCGTGTGACTCGGTCGGATCAGAGAGCAGGGACCCCACACTACCTGCGACATCTCATTCTCCAAGGGAAGCCACCCGCGTCCTCTGCTGAGCCATGGTGGGGATAATGCCACCACTCGACGCACATTGCGGTTAAATGTTAACCCGGCAGGGCAATGCTTAGGGACCCCTGCCTCCAAACAGCCAGCCCGGCTTGTTTGGGTGATATAATTAGGTCAGGGAGCTAATGATCAGCTACACTCTAGGCCTCTAGCGTCATCGTAGATCCCACTTGGCAGCTGGATCCTCCTTGTTTTCCCATGCTTACCAGGGACTTGGCACTCTCACAACATCCCATGTCTGTGCAGTGAGGGACACACCCACAGTCCCTGCGGATCACTGTGGTACTAACACGGCGACCCAGGGCTAACTACACTGCGGTCCTTTCCCCATCTGCAGGCTCTGTTCCATTCACGCATCCCAGGTTCACGGTGCAAATCACTTCCTGGTCTTTATATAACAAAGAGTGCGTCCTAAATCCTGCATGGCCAGCACCAAACTCATCTCGTGTCTGGTGAGGACGTTTAGTTCTGTGTAATGAGATCTGAATTAACATCCGGTGCTGGGAAAGTGGCTTGATGGGAGCTTATCACGGAAGGAATCAGAACCGTGGATGGGGTAGGTGTCAAACTCTCCGACTGGGAAACAGGATTTGCTGCTTCTTCAAGAGAGGACACAGCCCTGGGCATCAGCTCCGGGAACAAGAGACCTGGATCAGACCCCTGGTCCATCTAGCCCCGTAGTCTGACAGTGGCCAACACCAGATGACAGTATAAGAACACCACAGTAGCAAATGTGGAGTAATCTGGCTCCCACATTAGGCCTTATCCGGATCTCTATAGCTGGCGGCTTAAGCCTGAAGGGTGAGGTTTGACATCCCTTCCATATTCTTGTTATGGATTCTTGTTGACTCTTGCCAACTTTTGGCCTCAACAACATCCAGTGCCCATGCGTTCCATAGGCGAAGTGCACACACACGCTGTGAAAAAAAAGTATTTCTTTTCATCCGTGATGACTTTTCCACCTTTTCGCTTAATTAAATGTCTCCTTGTTCTTTGTGCTATGAGACAGGGAGAACAGCAGCTGGCTCCCAATCTACCTTCTCTAGACCAGTCATCATTTTATAGTTTCCCCTCTTATTGTCTCCTTTCTAAGGTAAATAGAGACCAGGGACCGGTTTGCAGGCACATGCCTCTGGGCAAGCCAATGGGGTTTACAGGTTGCAACCCAAAGACTTCCTAAACGCTCGCGTGCCTCTTGCTACGCCCGCCATGTGTGGCTGAGCCATCTCGAGAGCCCTCCAAAGTGGAGAGCAGTGGGGAGAAGGAGCTGAATTCCCCATTCTTCCTTTCCCCGTGTAGAGCTGGGTGCCGCCGGGTGGGGAATAGCAGTGGCTGAGCGAGGCCAGCCCAGACTTTGTCAGGCCAGAGTTGAGAGCAAACAGAAGTCCCGGTACCGTTTCTGCTAGCTTGCAAACACACCAACGCCGTCACCGGAGAGACCCCCGCCGCCCTTGTGTTCGCTCACCCACAGCTTCTTGGAGCGCACGGGGCAGCTGGTCGTACCAGGGCCCGTTACTCTTTAACTACGTCCTTTTCGCTTCGTGACGGAGGAGCCAGGCTCCTCGTTCCCCGGCCCCGAAGTGCGTCAGAGCCACGGGTCGCTGGAGCGTCCTGCAGCAGCGCTTTGGCTGTTAACGCTTCCGTCGCTAATGCGGGTGGCAAGTTTGTGCCAGTGACCACGGCCATGGCGCCAATGAGAAACCCACGGTACAGGAAACCCAGGGCTGCCAACTTCTTGCAGGTGCTGTGGATAGGCAGGGGAAAGTTTCCTGATGTTCCCTGGGGATTCTGCAAAACTCCATGAGAAACACAGGCTCAAGGCGCCAGGTTCCTTTCCTTGTCGGTCAATGGCTCAGGGCTCTCCCCCGCGGCATTAACAACCTGAGTTTAGCTCCTCGTGGGCCAGCCATGCAGTTGGGCTCCCCGCATTTGAGTGCCTGGAAAGCCACCGTGTGGTTTGCCTGTGAATTTTGGTGTCTGCTCAAGGGCGGCCCGGTTTGGCACAGCAGTAAGAAGCGAGGTGCATTGTGGGACATGCCGAGAAAGTGACTCTCTCCTCACCGGCAGTGTTCCAACAGGGCTATGGGATGGAGAATTGCGATTTGGGCGCGTCTCAAGGGAAACTCCTGAAAACTTCCAAAACCTCAGGAAGAGTGTCCAGGCCAGGAGTGGATGGCTCATAGGCTCAAGGATGCGAACAGGAAGCAGCCATCTTCTCCATCGTGATTTAGCTTCTTTATGGGGGTGCAGGGGTGGGGCAGCACCTGCCTTCCCAGATTTGCCCAATCTGATGAGCACTCCATGCCTCACCGCCCCGTGTTTCTATGTCGGCGCAGGTCCCGCGGCCTCCGCTTCCTCTGCAGTTCGCCTTGCGCAAGGAACATTTCCCATAGAGGGTGTGCCTCTTCCACGCTACCATGGGCCCTTTGCCCCAAACGCCTTTCTCTGAACGGAAGCCCTGCTTTCGAGTCCAGCAATGCGGACAGCCGGGAAGTGCCCCACATCTGCACTGTAATCTAGGATCTCTCAGAAGCTGTGAATGCTCTCTACCCATGAGTCACCTCAGTTACCGTGAAGTAGAGGAGGATATCGTTTTGACCACAAAGGCTTGTTGCAAAACCCCACATCTGGTGAGTTCCTGTTCCTGTCAAGATGTCAGGACTCCTCGAGTGCTGAGGCTACCCTTCTCCTTCCAAGAAGGACCAAGAACTACAGCTGAAGACCTCGGATGAAGTTCTGAGAGAGGAAGAAACTTCCCGTCTGGGTCCCAGCAGCGGGATCGCAAGAAAGATGCGGGGACATGGAAAATCCATCCCATGACATGGTGGTTCTCCTGGCAACAGAGGGCTTGTGCAAGGACCCCGAAAAGGAAGATGTGTTTGATATAGCCACCAGGTTACTCCCTTATCCACAGTTAAATTTTCCTGTCATACACAGAGCTGATCGTGAGTGTGGCTGGGCCGCAAGTCTCTGTGCTGTACAATCATATCATAGAATATCAGGGTTGGAAGGGACCTCAGGAGGTCATCTAGTCCAACCCCCTGCTCAAAGCAGGACCAATCCCCAATTTTTTTGCCCCAGCTCCCTAAATGGCCCCCTCAAGGATTGAACTCACAACCCTGGGTTTAGCAGGCCAATGCTCAAACCACTGAGCTATCCGTCCCCCCCAGCTGTTTGCTTCTGCAGCAATGTCACAAAAGCTGCACAGGGTGATGGCCACGTGGAGAGGGATTGATGGGAGCCCCTATATTTCCTTGGGAAAGCAGAAAGAGACATTTGTTTCTTCCCATACCCATCAGGCTGGAACAACCCTGTGTATCAGCCCTGAGACACCAGAGAGGGGAGATGACAGAGCTGGGAAGATGGCTGGGGAGATCATTTCAACCTGATCTCAAACATCTACCTACTTCGGAGCTGGGACTTCACCACAGACATGGGAACACAGAATTTGGCCCTATTGGATCAGCCCGCTGGTCCATCTAGTTCAGTGCCCTGACTCTAACCATGCTTAATACTTGATACCACAGGGGAAAGTGTCACTCACATACAAAATGCACCATTTGTGCAAATTCCTTCCTGACCCTGCTGTGATCAATCTGTGCCCCCACTGAAGCATGAGAGTTGGTTACTCCACTCTTATCACAACTGCAAACTTTGACCTAGCCCACAAAATTACGTCACATCACCGCTGTTAGTAATGACACTCCTAAATCCTTTGTGGGGGTTTCAAGAGAATATTGCAAAAGTTGCCCCATCCCAAACGCTTCCTGCTTTAGGAGCCAGGATATCATTTTTGTGCCCAACGCGCCAGTTTTTCACCATGGATGAATTCTTACTGGTCTTGATGAGAAATAATTGGGAATCACCCAGTTTGAGCCCTGCACCCTGCTTTGGCTAGAACCAGCATTGAATTAACTTTGGAGCCAGGGTGGTACGGAACGTGCCATTTCAGGATGAAGCGTCCAGCGCAGAACCATGCTAACTACGGCAATTCCTCCTGCTTGGATTCCCAGTTCAGTGGTGTGCCCCAACCGCAATGGGTATTCGTGTCCGTCTGACTCACCAAGAGACACTCAGCAGGCATGTGGTCTGTCCTTAGATTGCCGCTATATTGTTCATAGTGAGAGTGACACATTCCCCCACACAAATAGCATACAGCCGTAATCTTCGGGGCTGCGTGGTACTGGTACCAGTATGATTCAATCCATATTGCAGAATACCGGTACAACTTTTTAATAAAGGCACAATCAGAAATACCCACATAAGAGGACACTAAGGGACACTTTTGCCATATCCAGACAGCTCCAGTAGCATGGATCCAGACGTATTTTGGAAATTAAGCACTAGTTAGCTGCTTTTCGAGATTGTCTGTCTGCCAGGTATATGGCACATCTTGGCTCGGGTAGTGAGTGACAGAGTGAGGACGCAAATCAATCAGTTCTCCCTGGCAGCGCTGTCCTGGTTCATTGCTGGCTCTGCCCCTTTCTCACTGTGTGCGCTCCCATCTCTGGGCCTCAGTTTTGCCAAGGGAAGCTGTGAGGTTTGATTCATTAATTGTTTGCAAAGCACTTTCAGGTGTGAGGAAAGGGATCCGGGCCGTGCAAAGAGCTATCACTAACGAGGCAAGGCAGGAAACGCTATGGAAAGCCGGCAGCCTTTGTCCTTTGCAAAATCCTACCCAGATCCCGCATTTCCTCCGAATTCTTATGCGTTTTGCTAATTGCTCATTAATTTGAAAAGATGTGAACAGCCAAAAGCCCAAGGTGCATGACTCATAATTATCTACAAGCCCAAAATTCCCCCTATGGATTGGTTTCCAGTAATGTCCTGGCCACATCCCATGTGTCAGCCAGCGGGAAGATGTGTATCTGTGCGTGTGTGTGCGGAGGGGCGGGGTGTGTGTGTGTGTTCCTTTAAGTTGTATCTCTTCCTCTTTTACTCTCATTGTATATCTCTGTCCCTCGCCCCTCTGTGGGCTGGTTCCCAGACCTAAGCCACATCCAACCTGCCCATCGTCAGACCCGATCTGTAACTAAACTCAAGCCCTGGTTGTCTGCATGAGCAGATTCTGTAGTTGTGATTCACCAGCTCGTGCCAGATGGGGCAGATGACATGGTGGTAAAACCACAATTACCTTCTTTAATCTACAGCTTCCTCCGTTGCCACCTTTGGTGGAGCTGCAGCTAAGGGCTTGTCTACACTGGCAATTTCCAGGGCTGCAACTTTCTGGCTCGGGGTGTGAAAAAACACCCCCTTGAGCGCAGCAAGTTTCAGCGCTGTCAAGTGCCAGGGTAGATAGTGCACCAGTGCTGGGAGCTACACCCCTAGTGGAGGTGAGTTTTTTTTCTCCCAACGCTGCACCGCGACCACACAAGACACGTTAAAGTGTAGAATGGCCATACTGGGTCAGACCAAAGGTCCATCTAGCCCGGTATCCTGTCTTCCGACAGTGGCCAATGCCAGGTGCTTCAAAGGGAATGAACAGAACAGGTCACCATCAAGGGATTCAAGAGTCAGGGAGCTCACTGGGTTTGGGGTCAGTAGGATGAGGGTCGGTGGATCAATGGATTTGGGCTGGGGGTCAGTGGGGCTGGCAGCTGGAGGTCAGTAGGATGGTAGTTGGGGTTTAGTAGGATGGGGGTTGGAGGGGCAGTGAGTTTGCATTGGGGGTTAGTAGGAGGGGGATGGGGGAATCAGTGATTCGGAACATCAGTAGGTTGGGTTGGGGGTCAGAAGGGCTGTGGGTCAGTAGGATGGAGTTGGGGATTGGTCCTGCTTTGAGCAGGGGGTTGGACTAGATGACCTCCTGAGGTCCCTTCCAACGCTGATTTTCCATGATTCTATGATCAGAGGGGTGGGGTTGCGGGGTCAGTAGGATGGAGGTTTGGGGTCAGTGGGTGGAGCTGGGGGTCAGTAGCATGGAGGTTGGGGGATCAGGGAGGTGGTGGTTACCTAGGGAGGTGATGGAACCTCCTTCCTTAGAGGTTTTTATGGTCAGGCTTGACAAAGCCCTGGCTGGGATGATTTGGTTGGGGTTGGTCCTGCTTGGAGCAGGGGGTTGGACTAGATACCTCCTGAGGTCCCTTCCAACCCTGAGATTCTATGATTCTATGATCTGAAGGGTGGGGCTGGGGGTCAGTAGGATGGAGGTTGGGAGGTCAGAGGGGTGGGGGTGGGGGTCAGTGGGATGGAGAATGGACGTCAGTGGGTGGGGCTGGGGGTCAGTGGGATGGAGGTTGGGGGGTCAGTGGGGTGGTGCTGGGGGTCAGTAGGATGCAGATAAGTGGGCGGGGCTGGGGGTCAGTAGGATGGGGGTTGGGGGTCAGTGGGATGGAGGTTGGGGGGTCAGTGGGCGGGGCTGAGGGCAGTAGGATGGGGGTTGGGGGGCCAGTGGGGTGGGGTTGGAGGTCAGTGGGATGGAGGATGGAGGTCAGTGGGCGGGGCTGGGGATCAGTAGGATGGGGGTTGGGGCGTCAGTGGGGTGGGGCTGGGGGCAGTAGGATGGGGGTTGGGGCGTCAGTGGGGTGGGGCTGGGGGCAGTAGGATGGGGGTTGGGGCGTCAGTGGGGTGGGGCTGGGGGTCAGTAGGATGGGGGTTGGGGCGTCAGTGGGGTGGGGCTGGGGGTCAGTAGGATGGGATTTGGGGGGTCAGTGGGGTGGGGGTTGGGGGGTCAGTGGGCGGGGCTGGGGGGGGGTCAGTGGAATGGAGGTAAGTGGGCGGGGCTGCGGTTGGTTCAGTAGGATGGGGTCAGTGGGCGGGGCTGGGGCTCAGAGGGGCGGGGCTGGGCAGAGGGCAGGTGACCCCTGGCCAAGGCCTGGCTGGGCGGGGGCCGAAGCTGCGGCGGGCCCTTTAAAGCAGGCGCGCGCGCTGGCGGCGGTGGCGGCGGCGCGTTTCCTGTGACGTTTGGTTCCCGCGACTCCAGCTGTGGCCGCGCCGCGCGGGCTCCACGTGGGTCGCGGGCCCCGGCGCGGGGTCCCGGGGGCGCCATGGCGGGGGCCCCGCCCCAGAAGCGCTTCTACCGGCAGCGGGCTCACTCCAACCCCCTGGCGGACCACACGCTGCGCTAGTGAGTGGGGGGAGGTCCTGAGATCCCCCCCCCCCGGGGAGCCCCCCAATTCCCCTGACCCCCATCAGCTCGAGCCCCCCATCCCGGGGCCCCCTGACCTCCCGCTCCATTGAACCCCATATGCCCCGGGGAGCCCCCTTCATCCTGCCCCCCCCTCCCATTTTGGGGTCCCCCGATCTCGTATTCAGGGAAGCCCCTGATCTCATCCGGGCGGGGGGGGGGGCGTTCTGAGCTCCCTGTCTTCTGAGAGGCCCCCTTAGTCCCCCCCCCTTGTGGGAGACCCCCTGAGCCGGGAGCGAACCCCTCACCTTGAACCCTTTATGTATCCAAGCAGCCCCCCCCCCTCCCCAACCCTGGGGAACTAATCCTTCTCTCCCAGCTCCCAAAGGGACCAACATAAATATTCAATGGGAAAGACCGAGATGAGCCGCTTCCAAATCCGTGCGTCTTCCAGCCGCGCGTGAAGTGTTTGCCAGAGTGCAAGTGGCCTGACCCAGCTGCGGTTGTCTTGACTAGGATGTGCAAGGACCCGCGTTAGCTGATATTTTATAAATCTGCGTGGGCCGGGAATGCTCCCGTCAGGCACTCGCTGGTGGAACTGAAGCTGTGCCTAGGGTAGCATGTGTTTAAAAGGTTACACTGAGGCTAGGTCAACCCTACCCAAGCTTGTGCCAGAACACTGTGTCCCTCACTGGGGTGTGTGTGAGGAGCTGTGATTATTATTTTTTTTTGACCGACATAGCTGTCCAGTAAAAGCATGAATGTCATTACACAGACAAAATCCTGCTTTTATCGGTATTGCTTGTCTCGCTCGGGGAGGCTGAAATAAGCTCTATCAGCAAGAGTGCAGTTTTGCCCGTATAAGCAGCATTCGCTTCTAGTGCAAAGCCTTCCAAGTGACCTGACATGCCTTTATTGACTGTCTTGTTCCAACAATACGCATTTAAAGCCTACTTGGGAGGACTCCTTAGAGGTTGCTGGTGATGTCTGCGCGTTAGTATACTTACATACATCTTTAGGAGTGTTTAAGAAAACGCTGTTGATTTGTTACTTCCTGAAGCTCCTCTTTTATGTGCTGTCAGGTTGCAGAGGAAGAGACAGTCCCTGCCCAAAGAGCTCATAATCCAGAGAGGAATTGGGACAGTTGGGTGGAGAAACACCATCTAACGCCAAGTTAGATTAGGCTCCACCTGACTCATTCCCTGGGGGCAGGATTGGTCCCTGAAACCTTTGGGTGCTTGTCCAGCTTGAAATGGTCCAAGCAAGGATATATTTTTAGCCCATTGGGAAGTGATTGCACAGCTTAAATCCCTTCAGCAATCCAGTAGCTGCTTTCCTGTCCTCTCTTTTAATCCAGCCCTGTCCCTGCCCCTCTCTTTTAGTCCCACGAAACCCGAGGAAATGAACTGGGCTGAGCACTACCCTGAGTTCTTCGCCCCGTTGACCAAAGATGACCGTCACGATGACCCGAAGGACTCCAAGGAGAGAGCGAAGCCCGCGGCGCGAGTCGAATTCGCTGATATTGGCTGCGGTTATGGGGGCTTGTTGGGTAAATTCCCGGCGATGCTTTTCCGTTGGTCTGGATGCAGCAGGTTCTAGATGGGCAGGTGTGGTCGAGGCTGCCGCGGAGGGACGGTCCTGAGGGGGGGTGCAGGTTTGCTGAGGGAAGCCTCTTCCTCCTCCAGATTCGGGTCCATGCCTGACTTCATGCTGTGAATCCAGAGAGCGTCTCAGGCACGTCTCTCGCTGTCTGTTGACAGCCACGTGTCCCAGAGTACGTGGTGTGGAACTATGCGTGCTTAGCTGAGGCCTAGCGCTGACTCACCAGTGGGACTGGCTCCTTGATCTGCTCTGCGCAGAGCCCAGACCCGATGTGGGAATTCGGAAACGGATTACACTGTCGGTGGTGTGGATCAGGGGAGAGCTGGTGACCTGGGCTGTCTCACCCTGGTGTCTATATAGATTCTGTGGTGCAGAAGCAGCTGTACCCATAACTGCTGCTCTGGTTAAGCTTAACATGCTGTGATGACACTAAACTGGGAGGAGTGGTTGATACGCTGGAGGGTAGGGACAGGATACAGAGGGACCTAGACTAATTAGAGGATTGGGCCAAAAGAAATCTGATGAGGTTCAACAAGGACAAGTGCAGAGTCCTGCACTTAGGACAGAAGAATCCCATGCACTGCTACAGACTAGGGACCGAATGGCTGGGCAGCAGTTCTGCAGAAAAGGACCTAGGGGTTACAGTGGACGAAAAGCTGAATATAAGTCAACAGTGTGCCCTTGTTGCCAAGAAGGCTAACGGCATTTTGGGCTGTATAAGTAGGGGCATTTCCAGCAGATCGAGGGACGTGATTATTCCCCTCTATTCGGCACTGGTGAGGCCTCATTTGGAGTACTGTGTCCAGTTTTGGGCCCCACACTACAAAAAGGATGTGGATAAATTGGAAAGAGTCCAACGGAGGGCAACAAAAATGATTAGGGGGCTGGAGCACATGAAGTATGAGGAGAGGCTGAGAGAACTGGGATTGTTTAGCCTGCAGAAGAGAAGAGTGAGGGGGGATTTGATAGCTGCTTTCAACTACCTAAAAGGGGGTTCCAAAGAGGATGGATCTAGACTGTTCTCAGTGGTAGAAGATGACAGAACAAGGAGTAATGGTCTCAAGTTGCAGAGGGGGAGGTTTAGGTTGGATATTAGGAAACACTTTTTCACTAGTAGGGTGGTGAAGCACTGGACTGGGTTACCTAGGGAGGTGGTGGAATCTCCTTCCTTAGAGGTTTTTAAGGTCAGGCTTGACAAAAGCCCTGGCTGGGATGATCTAGTTGGGGTTGGTCCTGCTTTGAGCAGGGGGTTGGACTAGATGACCTCCTGAGGTCCCTTCCAACCCTGAGATTCTATGATTCTATGATGAGTGAGGGTTGCAATCCTGAAAGGTGGCAAGATGTTGCTCTCCGCCCCAGGCTGCTGCCACTGCCTCTCCCCGGGCAAGTGGGAATGACCTGTCTGATACCCTAGTTCCCGTCTTGGGAGGGAGGTGAGTTGTCCCCAGGTAGCAGCTCTGGAATGTATAGTTCTGAACAGTTGCCCATGGCTCCGCCCTGAGAGCAGATGGTAATTCCTCTTTCATCTTTTACAGTCGAGTTGTCTCCCCTCTTCCCCAACACCTTGATGCTGGGCCTGGAGATCCGAGTGAAGGTCTCGGATTACGTCCGCGACCGGATCCAGTCTCTGAGAGCATCCCATCCTGGGCAGTACCAGAACATCGCCTGTGTCCGCAGCAATGCCATGAAGCACCTGCCCAACTTCTTCCACAAGGGGCAGGTGAGGGGCCTTTAGTTTCCCACTTGAAAAGAGGAAACCCCAACCCTGAATGTGCTTTAAACAACCTGTAACTCAGTGGGGGGGAAGCCTCCTATCCTGAATCGGTCCCGGAGACACTGACGCTGGCTGGGGACCGCTCCCGTAACTCCAGTGATACCCCCTCCTGCCTGGGGAGGGAAGGGTGAGGAGGTTGCTCTGATAGTTGCAGTACTGATAGGGTTAACGGTCCCAGGACGATGGGGCCGGTCAGCCAGAGGCTGCATCCGTGGCCATGGTGATCTCAACGGGGCAAGGAGGGGTTGGCACTGCTGGCTACGGTGACTCGTAGGGCTCACCGTCTTCCCCCCTCCCGGGGTTGCCCCCTATGTTTGCAGCTGGCCAAGATGTTCTTCCTCTTCCCGGACCCGCACTTCAAGAAGACTAAGCACAAGTGGCGGATCATCAGCTCCACGCTGCTGGCTGAATACGCCTACGTCCTGCGTGTCGGGGTGAGTTGGGATCGGTCGCTGGCGGGGGGCGGGGCTGAGGCTGGCGTGGGATCTCTGGTGAGGGGATGCCTCTCTGGCTAGGGAAAGAGGCCCCTTCCCCCGCAAGGGGGTTTAACCCCTCTCTCTCCCCCCCAAAAAAGGGTTTGCATTGTTCCTAAATGAACAAGCAGGGTGGGGACAGGGGTCCAGTTTATTGCAAGGGTCAGAGATGCGGCACCAGTTTCCTGGAACTTGCTGAACACCGATCTCTGGGCCGTCCCACTGATGATTTCCTAGGGCTCCATGGGGCCCTGGATGGGATTTAACCCCGGCTCAGCAGGCAGGGAGATTCTGTCCTCAACCAACAGAGTTTGTAGGTTTCTGTCCAACCCAGCTGTGCCCCAAGGGCATGGTGACTAAGCCCCATTTACTGCATGGGTCCCAGCACGGAGGGATTGGCCTTTGCCCTGCTTCCTGCAGAGCTGTGCTGGGAGGGCTTCCTGTTGGCAGAGCGAGCCCGGTGCAGTGCCTGCCCTCGGCAGCTCCCACCAGCCCGCTCATGACTTAGCCGCCTCGGGCAACGCGTCTGCTCCTTCCTGTGCCGTCACTGTGGGATGGTAACCAGCAGATCAAATCGGGGCGATGAATAGGCGTTGGCCCCACCCAGCCCGGCTGCGTGAGTCACAGGCAAATCCGCTAACATCTCCCCATGGTGTAGACCCCGGGGGCAGGGCTCCGTGAGTGTCCCGGAGTCTCTAGGAACGAAAGATGGATCTGTAATGGATGGCGATGTCGTACGATGAAACATCCAGGAATACGTCCCGCCAAAATTGGCAAGCCCGGGGGGGGGGGATGGGGGCGGAGAGGTGAGGAAGCCGCCTCATGAATTATTCATGAGAGCATAATTGCCTTGGCTAATTACAGCTGGCACCTCACCTAGTTAGGGCGGAAGTCCCTTGGCCGCAAGCTACGCGGAGCGGAGATTACCCCCCCCCTCCCTCCCGCATCGGGGCCCTGAGGTTTTGGTGATCGCGGAAAATTTCCTTCTATGGCATGAGCCATTTGGGGTCTCGGGTTTTACTGCCGCGTGGCTGGGGTGGGGCGACTGACCCCCCAACCCTGCCTACGTGTCCAGCGGCCCCTCCACATCCCCTCTTTGCTGGGCTGGATCCTCAGGCTGCTCCCTCCCGCGCAGGGCCTGGTGTACACCATCACCGACGTGGAAGAGGTGCACCAGTGGATGGTCGGGCACTTCAGCGGGCACCCGCTCTTCGTCCAGGTGCCCTTGGAGGACTTGGTAAGAGCGAGGGGTTGCGGGCGCCGGGAAGGTTCCTCAATCTGAGAGAGGTTCTTCCCTTGTCCTGAGGTTTCCAAGAAGCCCGCAGAAGCTGGAAAGTGAAACCTGGGCCCACAGCAAAACCTCTTCTCTCTTTTCACGTTCACACACGGGCTGCTTATTGCAGGGTTGCGTGGGGGGAGGAGAGGGTCCTGTTGCTAGGGCGCCCCCCTGCATCTGTCCTGTTGCTAGGGAGCCCCCGGCGATGGACTTGACTAGGAGACGCTGGATTTCAGGACCCAGCCAGCGTCCCTTGCTGCCGTTTGGCTGGGCTATACGGACCATGCTTGGCCTACTGGGTGGGGTCCTGCCCAACAGTGGATCGACCGACTGCCCCCAACACAGAGCCAGGCAGGGTCAATCACCGTTGGCTCACACGGTTTGATGCCTACTTGGGTCTAATCTCCCTGCAGGGACTGGGGCCGGGTGTGATGGAAGCAGCCGGACTACGTGCCCATTACGCTGGAGACGAGCCAGGCTGATAGTCCCCTGGGGAAGGGGAGGCATCGGCCGTTCACGCAGTAACCGCCCTTTCTCCACCAGGGCAGCGATCCCATCGTGGGGCGCCTGGGCACCTCCACCGAGGAGGGAAAGAAGGTCCAACGGAACAGCGGCCAGACCTTCCCTGCCGTCTTCCGGCGCATCGAAGACGAAGCCCTGCCGGGGGGGCCGGGCACAGAGCAGCGCCGGGGGGCTCCGGACACGTGACTGTGGACCCAAGAGACGGATCGTCACGGACCGCATCGCGCAGCGTTCCGGGGAGGCCTCTGCCCCTCGCCTGGTGCTGTGGGGGCAGACGGGCTGGTTGCCTGGGCTGGTTGCCTGGCCTGGAGCGCGACGCCCGCGGCAGCCCTCGAGGTCGTGAATACGGGGAGGCTGGTGCCTCTCCTAATGAGAAACGCAGGAGTGTCCCAGGCGTCCCCTTGAGCTCTGCTTGCTGCTGCCCGCGAGCTCCCGGAGCCGTTACTTTTACCTCTGAGACTGCGCCAGGCAGGGGCGGGCTGCAGCTTCACTCACCCTCGGTTTCTGAATAAAACAGGAGCTCACAGCCCCGGCTGGACTCTCTGTGGGTCGCTGCGGGGCGGTGGGCTGGGGTCCCCGGCTCCCGCCAGGGATCTAGCGGTAAAGAGGGGTTTGTCGCCCAGGCCCGGCCGTGCAAGCAGCACTAGGTGTTAACCCTGCGGGCTCACCCTGTTCCCGTCCTGCAACCTGGCTGCTCCTTGAGCCGCCTGACCTTGAGCCGCCTGGTCCCAGCCAGGGCTCCGTCTGCCGTGCCGCCTGTTCACTGGGCATCTCCTCCAGCCCAGGGCAGCGGGTGAGGGGAACCGTCCCAGCTGAGTGCTAATGGTGATTTGCCGCCTTTAGTCTCCTGCCAGGTGAGACCGTTGTAGAGCCCTGCCAGTGTCCCCTGAGCCCTGCCGGGGAGCTGTGTGAGGGGACAGTCTGATACTCCCTGCTATGAGAGGGGGACACGAGCTTAGTCCATCAGGGGATCCTAGCACAGCCAACCGCTATGGAGATGGAGAAGCCCACTGGGGCCTCCTCTTGCTTAGACTAGGTTCTTTTGGGGGGCAAGGACTGTCTTTGTTATGCGTGTACAGCACCTAGCACGGGGGCCTCCTGCTCTCAGTCTAGGCCCTGCTATTACCATCAGCCGAACCTGCGACAGGGCCTTACCTCATTGGCCCCTGCCTCAGTTTCCACGCTCCTGGGGTTTTCTAACTGTCCCACCCCCTTGTGCGGGACAAATGTACACCCTGCCAACACAGGGTTGAAACGTGGGTCCAGCAAGCAGGTCTTTTCTGGGGTGGGGGTGTCCCCAGAGAGCCACCCCTATGTTTGCCCGCGCTGGTGGAGTAGGAGGTTCCACTCCCCAGGCTACGATGGAGTGACCCTGGCTAGCTGACCCAGCTGCAGGGCCAGGTCCATCACCTGGGTGGGATAACAGGGCCCAGGTCGGGCTGAACCCACCTGCTTTTAAAGAGCCATTAAACCCTGTGACAGTCCAGCTCTTGTAGATCTTTCCTCTGCATGCCCCAAGGGCGGTACTGGCTGCTGCTTTCTCCAACCAAGAACCAGTACTTTGTCCTGTCTGTCTCTGCTTCACCTCCCTGCTGGCTGATATGGCCTCTCATTTTGCCTGCCCCAGAGCATCATGCCAGCCCTGGTTGCTAGCCACCGAGTCCTCCCGTGGCTGCAGTTTTGGCACCTCCAGCCATGGGCTGCAGGACACTGGTGGGGCGGGGGAGGAGATCTGGGTTGTGGTCCCTAGGGGGGTGAATTCCATTTTGTTGCCTGTGCAATGAGCGTCTTCCTGTGTTGCAAGTTGGGTAATTCCCAAGGAAGGATCTGGCCGGGAAGGTGGACCGGGCAGGGGTGGTGCCTGGAACTTCCCAGCCAGGAGCCTTCCAACAATCAGCCTGATAAATACCGAAACTGAGCGAGCTATTGCCTAACGCAGGGAAAGACGAAGCCCTCGTCTCATGCGCTCCTGGGTCCGGGAACAAGGCTTTGCCTCATCCCTCCGACCCTGCTCCGGCCTGGGCAGTCAGCTCAGCTGGGGGAGGCCCTGCTTCCCCGGGGAATGAGTAAGCGGGAGAGCAGCCAGGGCGTGTCTCCGGGGGTCACTGTGTTGGCCTCCCCCAACGGAGAGGCTTGGGAGAGCGGAGCTGGTCTGGCTGCAGGGTGTTCGTTCCCCTACCCCCCAGCTGGCTGAGTATGGGGCCCATGACTTCCTGGGATGACTCAACTAGGGGCCTGGGGGGAGCTGCTGTTATCTGGGGTGGGGATTGGGGGGGATCATGAAAGGTGCAGGCTGGCATCTACCCGGAGCCTAGGCAGATGTTGTGAAACCCCCTACCCTGCTTCCCGTGATTTGACTTCATAGGGGGTGGGACCCCCAGAGCTCTGCAAAAGGGGAGCTTCCCTTCCAAAGATGCTAGACCTGCCCCTTTCCTGCCATTCCCCTCCCCCCCGCTTGGATGGGGAGGGGACAAAGTGGCTGGAAAGTCCCCCGCTTTCTGCGGGGCTGGGTGGGAATCCAGAGCGTTGGTGGTTTGAGGCTTTCAGTGACTGGAGAATGCAGTGAGCGACATCTGCCCCCAAGCCTGAGTCACTGGTGTAATTTCCCTTGGGCGTTGGTCGGCGGAGGCCCAGTCGAGCTGAGGGCAGGGGGTCAGATTCCCAGGCAGCTGGACGGTTGCTCCTTAGTTCTGCAAAGTGGGTGAAAATTTGCCTCCCCAGCCTCGCTCGTGGAACCGATTATCCCCCCGCGGCGGCGAGGTGGACGGGGACACAAGGATCTCAGCAGCTTCTCATCAAATGGAAGTGGCTCCAGAGGGCAGGTTCCTTTCAGGGGAAGGGGAGACTCGGCCTTGGGCGCCCTGGAGAGGCCAAGCGTGGGGCCGCTGTGGGCTGCCCGTGGAGCTGCCCCGTGGGCCTGTGCTGGGCTCTTAGCACCCGGCTCCTCCTTGCCACACGTGGTGCTCAGCTGCTCTGGGGGGACAGGCTGGGGAAGAGGATGGGAGCCGTCTTGCTCTCGGCCTGCCGGCAAACCATGGCCTGGAAGCGCTTAGGCACCTGCAGATCTGGGGATGTGGTGAGAGGTCATTGCTCTGGAAGGGGCAGGGGGGGATGATCAGCCGCCAAGTGGGTGAAAGGGGGATTCCCCGATTGCAGCTCAGAAGGTCACGGAGTGTCGCCCCAAAAGGGACGTGACCCCGATTGGCTCTGCCTGGCCTGGTGCTTCCCGAATGTGGTCCCAGGGGGCTGCACCCCTGGGCCACCTCCCCTTGCATCAGGCGCCTGGCTGAGAAGCAACCCAGCGCCTGGCGTGGGGGGCCCCCGGCCAGATGCCAAGGAACCGCCAACGGGGGCTGCTAAGGAGCAGACCAAGTGTCTCTGGAGCTGCCAACTCCCCAGCGCACCCCAAAGGGTTAACATTAAGCAATGTCCCTTAATGGAAAGCAGGGAACGGAGCGGGCCAGGACTGAGAGCACCAGTAATGGAAGAGCTATAGAAATACTTTCTATTGTGCCCGGGGACAATGCTGGTGCGGTAAAAGGGACTCGCTGCCTGGACTCGGCCCGGCTCCCCGCGCCGCCTCATGTCAAGTGCCCTTGGGCGGCTCGCTCTGGGTCGAGGTTTCAGATGCGTTTTCCTGGCGTTGAATGGGGGGGAGGAAGGGGAATGCAGCCTTGGAGAGAGATGGACTCAGAGCGGAGACGAGACACACGTGTGGAGCCACGCGGCTCAGCCAGCCCGCTGGCCGGTTGTCGCCGTCGGGGCTCGGGGGCGGGGGTGATTGGTCACAAAGTCAGCGCCGTGGGAAGGGGCAACTTATTGAGGGGGGTGGGAATTAACCCTTTGGGAAATCAGCCCAATGGCTGTCAAGTTGGGCACCCAACATCGCTGGCCATGTAACGAAGCCTGTTACAAAAGGCCGGATGCTTCACTGTCGCTTGGGCAGCTCTTACACCCGTGCAAAACGGGGCTGAGTTTTTCTCATTCTGGTTTAGCGGTGTCTACACTGGAAAGTGGACTCCGATTAAGGGAGGTGTGAATGTAAAGCAGAATAGCTATTGCTGTTGGACAAGCCATGGTGTCTCCCCCCTCCCCCCCACTTTGCACTGATGGACACGACTCCACCAGGGGAGAATCGGGGCCCAGAGCGCTGGATCCTCACCCGGTGGATGCTTTTCCGTTTAATTCCATAATGCTGGTTTTGCTGTCTGCAGGGCTGCCGGCTGCCCTGACGTCTTACTAGTCCAGCCTCGAAACAATGTGCTTCCTCACCCTAACTGGCAACGGCAACCTAAGTTCTTGACTCTTTCACCAGAACAGAGCAGCAGAACCAGGAGTGACTTTTATTGGCCTTTCTGCCGTTGTTGCTTTGGTCCCGATTGCCCTTGGGCCAACGACCTGCCATCAGGGTCAAATTAAGTCACTCTGGGGCCCTAGCCACCTCCTTCATAGGGTCCCTCACAGTCCCCCAAGCTGGGGCAGTACCCCTCTGTATGGTGGTGGGTTTCAGTATTAAGACGAGGGGGGCAATTCCCGCTTCCTAGGACTATTGTTTCAGGCTCTCTGCAGACTCAGGCAAGCGAGAGGTGCTGGTTGGTGGAGCCTGGTCTACACAAGAAAATGAAGTCGGCATTACCACATCACTCAGGGGTGAGAAAAATCCACACGCCTAAGTGGCGGAGTTAAATGGACCTAAGGACGCCACAAGGTTGATGGAAGAATTCTTCCGTCGACCTAGTTATCACCTCTCCAGGAGGTGACGGGAGAACCCCCTCGTCGACACAGGTAGTGTCTACACTGAAGTGCTGCAGCTAGGGGGGAGGGGGGAGAGAGATAGCTCAGTGGTTTGAGCATTGGCCTGCTAAACCCAGGGTTGTGAGTTCAATCCTTGACGGGGCCATTTAGGGATCTCAGGCAAAAAAATTGGGGATTGGTCCTGCTTTGAGCAGGGGCTTGGACTAGATGACCTCCTAAGGTCCCTTCCAACCCTGAGATTCTCTTCTATGCTGTTGTAACCGTTCACGTGTAGACAAGCTCTCAGGCAGGCAGGCATCAGTTGCCCTCGGATCAGGTTTTCAAGCTTTTCGTTTGCTTCCGTGAGGGCTAGAAACCTGATTTTTATTTTTGAACGAGAGCTGAGCTTCTCATCTCATCACGTGACTCCGTGCCGTCGGCCCAGGTTTATAGCACCTCGGCCTTAATCCCGCCCTGGCTGTCATGTCCTGTCCCAGCAGATGCAAGTCCTCAGCGAAGCCGGGCTCTCAGCTGGGGCAAGCGTTCTCGAATGAATTGCTTTTGCTGTGGTTTGCAACTTCCACTGTGCGTCAGACGGCGGGGAGGGGGGAAAATGGAACATCTGCAGAAACACAGCTGGCAAACTCAAGTCACGACCTCCTAGTGCTGCGTAATCTGCGATCAGCTCTGTGTTACTCGCGGCCGCATGGGTCGTAGGGTGCCCAGATACACTGGGGTCTCCTTGACAGCCTGTGCGGGGCTGGATTCTGCTCTCAAAACGGGCACAGCCCAGAGGCTGTCAACAGCGTTCCCGTTGATCTGTGCCCCGTGCAATTAGATCTGGCCCCTGCCGCTGTTCACAGTCGTGTAAGAGAGGAGACTGGTTTTCCCCCTGCCCCCCCATGAAAGGAATTGGGTACACGGTGCCCAGAGCTGCTGCTCCTGCCACCTCTGCTTTTGGCCAGGCAACTAGGAGTCAGGGGGCGGAAATGGGCAAAGATCACAGGACTCTGCTACCCACCAGCTGATGTATGTGCTTACATGGGAAGAGGGGCTTGGACAGTTATGGCAGTGTGGTCTAGTGGCCACAGGCACATGACTGGGCACCAAGAGAAACAGCGTGTCTTCGCAGCGCCGTCACTGGCCTGCGGCATGACCTTGACCGACCCCTGTTCCCTCTCTGCGCCTAATTCCCTTGGCCCGTCTTTTCCTATTCTGATTGAGAGGGAAGGGGCTGCCTCTTTAGCTGTTTGTTCGGCACCCAGAACCACAGGGCCCTGATATCCCTTGGGGCCTGTAGGTTCTGCCATCCTAGAGAGGAGAAAACCCAGAAGAGCCTGTGGTCGGCATTGCTCCTCCCTGGCTGGAGATGGGGGACTAGATGGACAAGCTGCGAGCTGATGTCTTCCCTGAGCAGTAGTTTCTCGAACACCGGCTTCCTCTGCAATTCATGCGCCAGCCGTGGCTGTCGCCAGCGCCTGACGTGCACAGAACACAACTGAATACAAAGACAAGTTCGGCTCTCTGAGTTAGTTCAGCTCCTCTGCACAGCTTCTAGGCGTGATCTCTGCCCCTGGGTTCCCTGTCCAACGGGTCACGCCCGACGTCCGTGCGCGTCACGCTGTGAAGGGAAGAGCCTGATGGCAAAGGGCTGGCACAGAGACAAGTGTCAGGCCGGTGGGCGTAGCTGGTTTTTTCCATTGGCATAGCCAGTCGCTGCTCCCAACGAGGGCAGCTGTGGCCAGAGCAGGTACCAGCCCGGGAAGTGAAGCGATCAAAGCAGCAGCCAGGTCTCTCTCTGTCGGATTAGCTCTCTCAACATCAAGTCCGCTCCGCACAGCAGCTTCTGTGCGCGTCTATGCTGGTATTGCAGATGTTGCTCCAGACCTTAGTCCCCCCCAGGGCTCTAATAACTTGGTGGGATGAGTCCTCACCATGGACCACCTCCCCTCTGATTTCGGTGGTCATGTTATCGCTGAAGGGCACCGATCCAGGATCAAGCAACAACCCATCCCAGCCCCGGGCCTCCTGCTCGCTCGTTTCCTGGCATCTAAAGGAGGCATGTGTGTTCCTGAGTTTTAATACCATCCTCGTCGTTATTGGTCCAACTCCTCTCACTTCCCGACAGTGGGATGGAAGCAGGAGCCATGGGGGAATCTCGATTTGCTGCCGGCACAGAACAAAGGGGTCAAGCCCCCTTTTCCAACAGGCTGTCCCCTTGGCCTTTGACTAAGCCGCAGTGGCAGGTGTCCTCCGCTGGCTGGGACCGTTCCTGCGCTCTGTATGACTGAACCCCCGGCACCTCATTCATCGACCAGGACCCCGTTGTGCAACAGACACCGGGGAAAAAAAGATGCTTCCTACCCTAGAGAGCTTCCAGTCTATGGAGCAGCCCTGCTTCCAAAGTGCACCTTGGGACAGTGCACGTGCACACACACACACTCTCGCACACACATGTCCACGTGCACACACACGTCCACGTGCACACACACGCACGGCTGTTCAGGCACCCGCTCAGCCTCTGTGGGAAAGGGAGTGAAAGAAGTGAATCCCCTACCTGGGGGCAAGTCCCACCCCTGACATTTTGTACCCCCTTTTTTGTGGGGTGCAGCTCCTTGTTGGAGGAGCCGCTGCTCTCTCCCTTCCCCAGGGAGTCTGGGGGGCGGAGCAACAGAGGTGTAACAAAGGTAAAACACGCCCGCCCCTGTTTGTGCTTTGAGCTCATTCATGGGCTCGGTTCACTGGTCTGAGTCCTTTGGCCTGTTATGAAAGCACCCCCCCCCCCCCCGCCCACTCCAGTCACTGAACCAGAGTGAATGAATTGGCCCTTCCCTCTGCCTTTTAACCCCCAGCCTTGCAGCCCCCCCCACCCCTCCGGGAGCTGGCTGCTTTGCGCGTCATCTGCTTGCCCCGTCCCTGTGTCCTGTTCACTTCCATTCATAGATTCCTAAATTCCAAGGCCTGGTGCGATCATCTCATCTGGATAGGACAGGCCAGAGACCTGCCTTCCCCCGCCCCCTCCAGCCGAATAATCCCTACGGCGGATCTTTTAGAAAACACATCTGATCTTGACTGAAAAAAAATGTCCGTGATGGAGAATCCACCACGACCCTGGGTCAATGGTTCCAATCGTTAACTTCTCTCTCTCGCTGTTAACATTTTACTCCTTACTCTTCCCTAGCAGGGGGAAGGTCCCGGTGCCAGTGGTCCATCTCCCCCTCCCCGTACCATATGCCCCATCTCCCTCCGTGCTCAGCTCTCCTCCTCTCCCTGGGTGCCCATCTCTGCCCCTCTCCTTTCCCTCCAGGAGCCCATCTCTCACCCCCTGTATGTGCCCATAACACTCCTTGATGTACCTATTACCCCAGGTACCCCTCTCGGCCCCCCATGTACCTATTACCCCAGGTACCCCTCTCTGCCCCCCATGTACCTATTACCCCAGGTACCCCTCTCTGCCCCCCATGTACCTATTACCCCAGGTACCCCTCTCTGCCCCTCACGGTACCTATTACCCCAGGTACCCCTCTCTGCCCCCCATGTACCTATTACCCCAGGTACCCCTCTCTGCCCCCCATGTACCTATTACCCCAGGTACCCCTCTCTGCCCCTCACGGTACCTATTACCCCAGGTACCCCTCTCTGCCCCCCATGTACCTATTACCCCAGGTACCTCTCTCTGCCCCTCATGGTACCTATTACCCCAGGTACCCCTCTCTGCCCCCATGTACCTATTACCCCAGGTACCCCTCTCTGCCCCCCCGGGTATCTATTTACCCCAGGTACCTCTCTCTGCCCCCCAGGTACCTATTACCCCAGGTACCCCTCTCTGCCCCCCCGGGTATCTATTTACCCCAGGTACCTCTCTCTGCCCCCCAGGTACCTATTACCCCAGGTACCCCTCTCTTCCCCCCACGTACCTATTTACCCCAGGTACCTCTCTCTGCCCCCCATGTACCTATTACACCAGGTACCCCTCTCGGCCCCCCGGGTATCTATTTACCCCAGGTACCCCTCTCTTCCCCCATGTACCTATTACCCCAGGTACCCCTCTCTTCCCCCATGTACCTATTACCCCAGGTACCCCTCTCTGCCCCCCATGTACCTATTACACCAGGTACCCCTCTCGGCCCCCCGGGTATCTATTTACCCCAGGTACCCCTCTCTGCCCCCCAGGTTCCTATTACCCCAGGTACCCCTCTCTGCCCCCCACGTACCTATTACCCCAGGTACCCCTCTCTGCCCCCCACGTACCTATTTCCTCTGCCCATCTCTCCCCTCCTGAGGTACCCACCCCAGATACCCCTCTCTGCCCTCCCTTACCCCCCCCGGGGCCCATCTTTCCCCCCCTCCTCTTCAGCTGCATCGGCCCCTTCGCCGGAAACCCACGTGGCGAGCAGACGGCTGGCTTCGGGCGCTCCCTTTTCCCAGCCCAGCCCAGCCCGCGTTCTGATTGGGCCGCCTGGGCTCCTATGGAAATGAGGAGAACGCTGACGCACGCACGGGAGGGGGGCGGGGATTGGCAAAGAGGATGCAGGGGGCGTGGCCTCCCTGGCTCCATGTGTCCCATTATAAATAAAGCCAGAAAGATGCTACAGGACTTCATCTGCTCCTCAGCTTTCTTCCTCCAGCCACTTTCCAGCTGCCCTGAGCCAGGATGCCTCAGACCCTCAAGCTGGCCAGGGCTTCCCTGCTCTCCAGGGTCTTCCCGGAGACCTGGGCTGAGCTCGGCTTCAAGGCACCAGCCAGGGTGATCAAGACCCACAAGACCCTGGAGGACATGCCGGGACCCAGCACCCTGGGCTTCTTCGCGGATCTCTTCTGCAAGAGAGGGCTGGCCAGGCTGCATGAGCTACAGGTAAGGAGCTTGCCTCTGTGGCTACTTTCCCACCTTGCTGCTGGGCACACGACGTCTTACTTTCTGCATCAGACTATTGTACTATAAAGGGTCGACTAATGTATGGGGTGGCGTGGAATTGCTGAGCCTTAAATAGGTCCTGTCTTTGGTGAACATCATCAAATAGGGGTTAGGATTTAGCACCAGGCTTCCCCAAAGGCCTGGAATCTACCAGCTTCCACTGGAGAATTTCCCGTCATGGCCACAACAGAAATGGCTGGGCATTTAATAAAAAAAGTTCTAGCCAGAGTTTTCAACTAAGTCCATGGGAGTTGGAGGCTCAAAATGCATTGACATTCAAGTTTATAAATCCCAGCCTAAACACGTGAGAGTCAGGACGTTCAAAGGTGGCAGTCCCGGTAAATCGGTACAGTTGTATTTTTGGTTCCTTGTCTGTGTCGTTTCAATGTGTGACTTGCAGTGAGGGAGACAATAGGTATACAGAGGTGCACATAAATTAAGGTGTACATGAACTTGGGCTTTACCCCATACGTGTCCCAACAGGGTTGCAAAAATCGATTGACGGAACGTAGGTTTACCTGTAATCAACCCATTCACTTGTTAATCTAACCCTGTGTAAATTGACATTAATTCTGGGCCACACAGCTCTTACTCACTGCGGAAACAGTGAATTGCATTTGCAGCGTAAATTAATTGCACCCTTTAACAGTGGCTTTAATACCTAAAGGGGAGCATTGTATCTCATATTGCTAGTTCGGCTGCATACGTTATGCACAATTCATTTTCTGCGCTTTTTAAAAGACCCACAGGATGTACAATGTAGCAAGGCTAACGTAGAGATCCGTCATATCAATTTTCTGACCCGTGTGTGGTTTACATTCTTGCTGTTGGAGGTTGGGGTTTTTTTTGGTACTATTGGGTAAACGTTATTCACCGAGCAAATTTGTGCTATTCGGCCCTAGACCGTCTGAGTAAAATCCCCGTAGAAATCAGTGCTTTCTTGGGATTCGTTCATAAAGCTGCCCAAAATGGTGAATATGCACCACGGTGGGAATAACTGTTAAACGGATAAAGCAAATCATTGCATTATTTCGCCTCTCTGCGACCGCATGTCTCCTGCTTGTGTGGCTCTGCAAACTTGCATGCCACTACCTACGGGTTTTAAAAAGTAACGGTAATCGAACGGTCCACAGCAGCTAATTTTTAGCCATTTCCAAACTGAGCGAAATGAATATTCCCCCCTGGGGATGACCAGACAGCAAATGTGAAAAATCAGGACAGGGGGTGGAGGGTAATAGGAGCCTATATAAGAAAAAGACCCCAACATCGGGACTGGCCCTATAAAATCGGGACATCTGGTCACCCTAGATGAGCCACATGCTGAATGATACACGTGAAAGCTGCGATCTTTGAGTTATCCACATGCAACACCAAACAAAACCCATTTCTTTTAAAGCCTAAAGATATTTAGTCTTCCCCTCACCCCAGCTCATAACCGCAAAGGGGCTGGGGGTGGGTTTTTGTGCAGTGAGGTGCAACGAAATCCATGTAATGCCTCAGCCCGAAAGCTAAATTTGCCAACAACGGGGTGGAAACCAGAATGGAGCCGACTGGCTTCGGCAGAGCATCGATTCAGTGCTGGGCAGGTGTTCCAGCTGCCTTTGAACCCCACGCGACATATTTGCAAACCCAGGCTATTTAAACAGACAAGCGCACGCTGGCTCCCCGGCCGCTCTTGGTTTGCCCAACGCTCTCATGGCGCATGGCATGAGGAAGTTGGACCGACACATGGGCGGTGTCTATTGCTAACACAACCCCCTTCCGGGGTAGAGACACTCAATATCCTTGATGACATGCGCTGACAGCTTCCAGCCCTGATTCCATGCCTAGCAAATGAGGGAGCGTTTCCCTCTCTGCCCTGCGGGCTCAGGGGAACGAATCCGTGGCTGAGGCTGGAGGGGAAGGGGAGCGCTGAATAACGGGGCAGGGGGGAGTGCAGAGTCTAGCTGGGAGATCATTGACCTTCTCCGGGCTCGATTTCTGGCCACGTCTGCCCTGACGTTCCTGTAAGGTCCCCATCCCTGGAAGCCTGGCTTCCCCAGGTTGAGCTGCAGAGAAACACAAAGTTGTTTCATTGGCGTCAGTTAGGGAGTGATCCATCCCAGAGGCTAGCAGGCGGGGGTGCAGGATGGAGCTGGGTGTGTAGGCTGCAGATGGCAGGGGCCTAGATCTCTATAATGCACCATTGTCTCCTGGCTCTGTCCACCCTGCCCTTAAAGCGCCCACATGTTCTCGTTACTGACCTGTGAACCACCCTGCGAGGACAGCCTGGTTCTAACCAGGTCTGCCTTTGGCTTCTGTGCCCGGCCCAGCTGGTGACGAGACCCCAGCGAAGGAGCTGACCAACTGGGGTCCAAGTGAGATGGGGAGGGGCGGCTGGCCTCCCCCCGGCAGCAGTTTCTCGTGCCACCAGGGCCTGCTTGACGAATTGTCTCCTCTTCCCTCCTAGATCGAAGGAAAAGCCAAATACGGGCCGGTGTGGAAAGCCAGCTTCGGGCCAATCCTGACCGTCCATGTGGCGGAGCCCAGCCTGATCGAACAGGTGCTGAGGCAAGAAGGCAAGCACCCCATCCGCTCCGACCTGTCCTCCTGGAAGGACTACCGGGTGTGCCGCGGCCACGCGTACGGGCTGCTCACGGCGTAAGTCGGCTCCGACGCGGGCGCGGGGGTCACGCCGGGTGGGGAGGCTGCAGGGAACATCCTAGGGTCCCGGAGACACCAGGCAACGCCATGATCCGCTGCAAAAGACACTGCTATTTAAGGCTTGGATGTTGCCCAAGGGAGTTAGGGGCTCAAATCCCATTGACTCCCTGAAAATGCCCACCCCCCCTCAAATATCTGGGTAGCACCTAGGAGCCCCACTCCTGGATCCGGGGCCGTACAGACAAGTAGCAAACCAGAGCGCTCCCATGGCAGGTGTCAGACAGGACAAGAGGCGAGGGAGGGCGCGGGGACCAAACAAAGTGGAGTTTAGCAGAAAAACAGACGTCTCTCTGCCCGCTGCTCGCCCACCAGTGCCAGGTGGGAACGGAGCCAAGAAAGAGCCCAAAGTGGGGAGATTGTGGGGGTCACCCCCTCTCCTGGGGGGGGGTCCATCCAGCACATTTGCCGACTGTTCCCTCAGTGGCTCTGTGCCAAGTGGGATCCGGCTCCCTCCGGGCCGGGGGGAAGTGCTCCCCCGTCCCCGCGGCCTGACGCCGTCTCCGCGGGACCCGGCAGGTCCTGGCCCGGAAGCCCGTCCCCCATGAGCTAAGGCTTTGCGCAAGCCCAGGCAGGGGCATGAGTCGGGCGAGAGGATCGTGTTGGGCCGTGAGTCAGCGGTGTGACTCAGGTTTCTCATCAGCGGGGCCGGCTCACTCAGTGCAGAGGCGCGGGGAGGGGGGGGGGTGAGTGACTGGCAGGGGGCGGGCAGGCCCCTGGGCTAGCCAAGGGTGCCGCTTTCCCGGCCCCGCAGATGGGCTTGGTGCTGGCTTGACCTCCGCGGGAACTGACTCGTGGACGCACCGCGTCAGAGCGATGTCGGCTCCCCTTAGCTTCCCCAGCACTGGTGGGTTGGGGTGCCGTCCGGGGCGGAGATTAGCCCCGGAGGTGGCATGGGCAGACCGGCCCTGGAACCCTGCTTTCCTGCGGGGGTAACCGGGTCTCTCTGGCCCCACCAGGGAAGGCGAGGAGTGGCAGAAGATCCGCAGCATCCTGGGCAAACACATGCTGAAGCCCAAGGAAGTGGAGTCCTACACGGGGACCCTGAACAGCGTGGTCGGCGACCTCATCCGCCGGCTGCAGCACCAGCGTAGCCGCCATGAGCAGCACGTGGTCAAGGACGTGGCGGGCGAGTTCTACAAATTCGGCCTGGAAGGTGCGTGTCGGGGACGGTGCCGGGGGTGGGGCCCCTGGGAAGGGAGAGGCACGTTCTGTGCAGAGATCGGAGATGGATCTACCTGAGATCCTTCCCCCGCCCCAGAGACTCCCTCCCTCCGGGGCCTCATGTCTCTGACTCTCTCTGGGTTCGTTTCCTTAGGCATCTCCTCGGTGCTCTTCGAATCCCGCATCGGCTGCCTGGAGCCCGAGGTGCCCAAGGAGACCGAGACCTTCATCCGCTCCGTCAACCGCATGTTCGTCATGACGCTGCTCACCATGGCCATGCCCAAGTTCCTCCACCACATCTTCCCCAAGCCCTGGAAGACCTTCTGCGAGTCTTGGGACTACATGTTCGCGTTTGGTGAGTGGCGGCTCGGGTGGGTGGGTGTGGGCCCGGGCCCAGCTCCCTGCCGGAACGTCAGGCTCATTTCCCCGGGGGCAGGAATCCGGGCAGTAGATCTGGAGCAAAGATCGGGGGGGCCAACAGCAAAGAGATTCCACGCCCTGCGACGAATCGGTCGTTGCTCAGGATGTTAGCATTAGCATTAGCAATTAAACCGGAATTAACCCCGCCACCGATAAACCGCGGTTGAACCGGGGGCGATTAAGACTTAGGGACTTTCAAAAATGCCTCTGGGAATTAGAAGCCCACCATTGATTCTTGGTGGGCTTTGGGCACCGGAATCCCTTGGGTTCCTCTGAAGAAGCCCCGCCTAGTGCGGGTTCCGTTGGGAAGTGGGGGGGAAGCTCTCAAGCCCGGGCGGTGGGGCTGACCCGCGTCCGTTCTCTTCCAGCCAAGGGCCACATCGACAAGCGAATGACCGAGGTGGCAGAGAAAGTCTCGCGGGGGGAGGCGGTGGAAGGCAAATACCTCACTTACTACCTCGCCCAGGAGAAGCTCTCCATGAAATCCATCTACGGCAACGTGACCGAGCTGCTGCTGGCCGGGGTGGACACGGTAAGCACCGCGGGAACGTCTGGCGCGCGGGCCCGGGGCAGTCGGAGCAGGAAGGCAACGGGGATCGAATCCCCGGAGAACTGGGATGGGGGCCGTGGTTCCGGCACCCAGAGCGTAGATGGATCCCAGCCGGGGACGCCCCCTTTTCCCCTCCGGCACCGACGGCAGGGATCCAGCCTCTTCCTAACCCTCCCTTTGTCCTCTGCCCCGGCAGATCTCCAGCACCCTGTCCTGGAGCCTGTACGAACTGTCCCGTCACCCCCGGGTGCAGGCGGCGCTGCACGAGGAGATCACCGGGGTGATGAAAGGCGGCGCCGTCCCGTCGGCCGCCGACGTGGCCCAGATGCCCCTGCTGAAGGCGGTGATGAAGGAAGCGCTGAGGTGAGCACCGCTAGGAGCTGGCTCTGCTCTCTCGCCTAGGGGGTGTGGAGGGAGCTTGGGGTGCTGGGATCCCCGGGTTCATCCGTCCCCCCCCACCCGGAGCTCAGCCCCCAGAGCTGGGAGGCTAGTGCCTGGAGTGGGGACGGAGCAGCGGGGGATGAGCCCGAGCCCGGGTGCGGGGCGCGAACCCGCGGCCGGCCAGCCGCAGCAGGAGACTGGATCACGGCTCCTGACTCACCTCTGGCCGTGTCCCCTTCTCCCCCCGGCAGGTTGTACCCGGTGATCCCCGGCAACGCCCGTGTCGTCTCAGACCGAGACATCCAAGTGGGAGAATATCTCATCCCCAGGAAGGTGAGTGGGGCTGACCCCTGCCTGGCTCACGGGGTGGGAGGGGGGCTGAGCTGGAAGTGGGGGGGGGGCAAATCCTCCCCAGCTGCGACTCCCCCCCCCACCCCCCGTTGCCTTAGCGCGAGGCAGTTTGCAGCTCAGGGGATTTCTCCTTGGGGTGGGGGTGTCTCCCCCCCCCCCCCCCGCTCGCGTGGCAAGGTGCCCATGTCTCACCCCGCCACCTCTCCCTCTCTCCCACCCCCCGCAGACCCTGATCACGCTGTGCCACTTCGCCACCTCCCGGGACGCCCGCTTCTTCCCCGAGCCCGACTGCTTCAAGCCGGAGCGCTGGCTGCAGAAGGACGCCGCCCACCACCCCTACGCCTCCATCCCCTTCGGCGCCGGCAAGCGCAGCTGCGTCGGGAGGCGCATCGCCGAGCTGGAGGTGCACCTGGCGCTGGCCCGGGTGAGTGCTGGGGCCGGGCCCCCCCGGGGGGGGGCCTCCTAATTCCTGTTAAACTGCATCCCCCTCACTGCATCCATACCAGCCCCATAGTCCCCCTCATTGCATTGATACCAGCCCCATAGTCCCCCTCATTGCATCGATACCAGCCCCATAGTCCCCCTCCCTGCATCCATACCAGCCCCATAGTCCCCCTCATTGCATCGATACCAGCCCCATAGTCCCCCTCACTGCATCCATACCAGCCCCATAGCCCCATCCCACACTGCATGGGAACCAGGCCCATTGCCCCCCCGCCCCCACTGCATCGGTACCAGCCCCATAGCCCCCCTGCCACTGCATTGGAAACTGCCCCATAGTCCCCCTCTCCCACTGCATTGGTACCAGCCCCATAATCCCCTTCATTGCATCGGTACCAGCCCCATAGCCCCATCCCCCACTGCATTGGAAACAGCCCCATAGTCCCCCTCTCCCACTGCATTGGTACCAGCCCCATAGCCCCCCCCACCTCTGCATTGGAACCAGCCCAATAATCCCCCTCATTGCATCGGTACCAGCCCCATAGCCCCATCCCCCACTGCATTGGAACCGGCCCCATAGTCCCCCTTCCCCAATTCATTGGTACCAGCCCCATAGCCCCCCCACCTCTGCATTGGAACCAGCCCCATAATCCCCCTCATTGCATGGGTACCAGCCCCATAACTCCCCTCCCCCACTGCATTCCTACCAGGCCCATAGCCCCCCATCCCGCCCCCCACTGTATTCCTACCAGGCCCATAGCCCCCCACCCCGCCCCCCACTGTATTCCTACCAGGCCAATCGCTCCCTCTCCCACCACCCCTGTGCACTCCTGCCCGGCCCGCTGCATACTCCACTCCCCTCCCCTCCCGGCCGCCTTGGCGCAGCTGGTGCTAATCCGCCCCCCTCTCTCCTGCCAGATCCTGATGCACTTTGAGGTGAAGCCGGAGCCGGAGGGGGGCCCGGTCGGGCCCATGACCCGCACCCTCCTGGTGCCCGAGAAGGACATCAACCTGCAGTTTGTGAGCCGCTAACGCGGGCGGAGACGGAACCTCCGGCGCCGGGGGCGGCCGAGCCCCCCGCCCCCCTCGTGGGGTGCCGGGCCCCGTCCCAGCGGGCTGGCCCCAGATCAGAGTCAAGGAAAGGAGGGGCTGGTGCCTCGGAGCGCGTGCCCCCATCCCCGGCCGACTGGAAATGGGCTGGGAAAAGAGCCGTATAAAAAATGGGGGGGGGGGGGGGGGGGGGCTCGTACCCGCTCCCCGCCTGGGCTCTCCTCCCTCCCGCACCTGGAGTTCCCGTGGCCTCAGAGCAAGGCGGAGAACCAGCGCCTCCTCCAGGCAGCAGTCTGCAATGCACTTACCGAGTGCCCGTAGCCCTGCCGAGCACGGAGCGAAATGACCCAGCTCCGGTGGTTCGAATCCCCAGGACTCCGTCACGGCCCGGTCCAGCACCATGTGCTCGTCGGGGCATGTAACAGGAGGGAGCAAATCTGGACCCAGCTGGCCTTCGGGGGGATGGTTCTGATTGATCAGTGACTCGGGTCCGCCTCCTCCACTGGTGTCAATCAGCGCCGCTTTGCTGATCGACACCCGCGGAGGATCAACTCTTGGGGTCCTGCAAAGCCCTGAAAGGGACGCGCTCAGGTTTGTCATTCTTAATGATCCCTGTAAACACTCCCCTCAGAAGCACTGGGCCCCAATTTATATTTATTGCCTGTAACTTATTCATGGTTCTTGGGACGCAGCAGCTGAGTGTGGGGGTTTTTCCCCCAAACCGGCCGCGAGGCCCTCAATATTTAGGGCAGCGGCAGCGTGAATGTCTCTCGCCTGCCGTCGCGGAGCTGTTTGGCTGCAGCTGTTGCTGGTGCGTTGATATTTAACTGTTATTTATTATTCCCTGGAGAATAAATATGACTCTTTTTAAAAAAAAAAAAAACCATACACCCCCCGAGTTTGGTGCATTTGTGGGTTTGGGAGGAAGGCGTTGGATGGGGGTTGGGTTGGATGCCAGGCCAGAAAACACTGAAACCTACAGATGTGCGCTGTAAAATTACAAAGTAGCTGGGGTCAGGGTCCCTTTGGGGCGGGCGCTTGCAGGGGCTGTGAGTAAGAGGTGGGAGGGGAAACTGAGGCACAGACAGTGGCGGGAAGAAGCAACTTGTCCAAAGTCATCAGCGGCAGAGCCGGGAATAGACGCCAGGTCTCCCGCTGCCATTCCAGTGCCCTGCTCGCTAGCCCGTGCTGCCTCTCTTAACATAACACTTCCGGGGTGATTAATAGCGCCGATTTGCTTCCCTGGGTGGAAACTTTTTCCAATGAACTGTCAGGCTCTCTTGGCAACTCAGCTTTAAGGATCCACCTCCTAACTCCCCCAGCCCCACCTCCAAGCAAGCGGCTGGAACCGAGTGGCTGTTTCAAGGGCTGATGCGTCCCACCCCCGAGGTGGGCATGAGGCAACGGGGCTTAACAGGCAGGGCAGCTGGGACAGACCTGGCTGGCTGGGCTCAAATCCACCCCCAGTTCCTACGCACAGGGATCCATCCATGCACCCGTGGACACGCATTCAATACACACACAGCTGTTCACTCACGCACACCCGGGGGCAAGTCTCCATGCCCACAGTCCCTTGGCAGCAGGCGGCCCCCGTCTCTGGGTGCCCTTGGCAGGGAGCCCAGCTCTGGGAGCATCCACCTCTACGAACAGGGCACCCTGGTGGGCACAAGTGGTTCCGCTCAGCCCCGGGCGGACGTTATGGGCACCCACATCTCGAGGGGCTGGAAAGGAGCACGTCTCAGAACCAAACTGCCCCTGGTGTCGCCCCATTGACTGCCACGGCCGTGGGGACCCTCCTCCCTGCCCCAGCCACCTTCAGGGTCTTCCCCTTACAGAGCCGCTGTTTGCTAGGAGGGCAGCGCCCCGGGTGCTGCCAAGGGCTGGCCCAGCAGATCAGCGAGCTGGGACCCGGCTGGCACCCGCTTGACATTTCCCACAGGGCCCCGCTTCCCCGGGGCAGCTTGAGCAGGCCAGGGCTGGGCCGGGCCGCGCTCCCAGGGCTGGCGCTGGCCATCTCTGTGTCATATTTACAGGGCACCCCGTATCCAGGCACTCAGCACACCCGTCATCCACGTTTGGTGCCCGTTCCACGCCCACCTAGCGCAAATCAGGGTGCCTGCTGGAAGGCTGCTCCCCTGTCTCCCCCGGCCCTCGAATGTACGCTCCTGCCCTGGGCTCCCCCAGCTCTGCCAATGCCCCTCGATGCCAACCCGCCCCTGCCCTGCTAGTCACCCCTGGGCTTCGGCACGGCTGGCTGCTCCCACGCAGTACCCCGATCCCCGCTGAGTTTGCTGCAGTTTCAGCCTGGATTTTGCATGGCAGCTGCAGGGTACCTGGGGTTTCCCCAGGAGCGGTTGCCAGGGTGCCTGGTGCACTAGTGAAAAAATCACATCGCCTGAGCACAGGTTCCCGTGTGGCCTCATTCACAGCTGGCCTGCCCGCCACCAACAACACGGGGCCAGCGGCGCCAAGCCCCCAGTCACAGCAGGGTCGAGTGAAGCCGGACAGGAATCGAATCAACCCCTGGCCATGTGAGCCACACGAACCCCGTCGTGTCTGAGCGCTCGTTGGACCTGCTCACTGGCAAGTAGATTCCCCCCCACCCCCGCCACGGTCCATATTCCCATGGTCCATATTCAGTGTGGGGGATAGCTCAGTGGTTTGAGCATTGGCCTGCTAAACCCAGGGTTGTGAGTTCAATCCTTGAGGGGGCCATTTAGGGCTATGGGGCAAAATTGGGGATTGGTCCTGCTTTGAGCAGAGAGTTGGACTAGATGCCCTTCTAAGGTCCCTTCTAACCCTGATAGTTTATGATTCTATGACTCCTGGAGCCCGAGGCCTTAAGGAAAACACAAGGCGCAGCGACGCTTCTGAAAGCAAGGCCCTTGTTTCAAACCCCCAGCGACTGGGGCGAAGCGGCACGCGCCACCCCTAGGCACGGCGATCTTGGCTGTCCAGTGCCCGGTCTGACTCGCTGGGCAGCGTGTCCGCCAGGTCTCCCCTGCCACTCCTGCTCCCTGGGGATAGGCGGCTGTTACTAAAGGCCTGGTGCGTCCGCTCAAGGAGCTGGGGCATTCACCGCGGCAAATCCCTAGGGCAGCGTTACATGCAACCCAGTGTGAGGTGCTGTGCCCCATGGACGATCAGGCCCCTATAGGGTTTCATGTGCCCCTGCCCCTCTGGCAGCTAGGGGGTTAATTTCTCTGCATCTCCTCCGGTCCCTGCATGGATGTTTTTCCTGGTAAAACATTCACGTGCCCTGGGCTGCTTTCTTATGGCCCCATCCCGCGCCGGGCCCCTGTTAATGCCGCACCGGGGGACACAACCGACGTCAGCGGCCTGGGACTCTGGACACAGCCGGGCCCTTGTGACGCCAGCCCAGCCGTGCGAGGAGAAGCTGGCGGTGCCAACGGCCATGGCTCCCCGCAGGGCCGGGATTGCTTGGCAGCAGCCCTCGCCCCAGCCTTTCGCCTTGTGCCAGGCAACGGCTGGGCTCCCCCGCTGGTAGCAAAAGGCGGCCCCCATCACCTGGGGCGGTCCCTTCTATGGGCTGGCACCTGCAGTGCCCACGGCGGCCACCCCCCCGATGCGGGTACCCCGAGACAGGCGGGATCGAGTCCCTCTGTACTCCTGCAGGGGGAGCCACGTCATGCCGGGGGAGCCCCAGGGATGAGCACGGGGGCGCTTGGAGCTGCCGGGGGGGGGGGGGGGGCTGGGGCTGACGAGGGCATGTTAACCCCTCCCCTGCCAAGGCATTTGGCGATGCCAGTGGCACGGCTCTTATTTCTCTAGCACCAGTCAGGAGCAGCCCCCAGCCAGGCGCAGGGGAGGGGGGGATCCTTTCCCATGCCCCCCGATGTGCTGCTAAGAGTGAGCCAGCAACGGGCGGGGGCGGGTATAGGAGTCATTGAACTACCGTGTCCATTGGAGCAGCATCTCCTGGGGCTCGTGTTCCTTGGGGGTGCTCTGGGCGTCCCCCAAACGCTCAGCAGAGCCCCAGGGAAGAGCCATCTAATGGACATGGCCTATTGCACACCTGGGGAGGGTCTGGACAACAGGCTCTGGGCCGCCCCCCCCTCAGTGAGGCCGGGCCCAGCGGGTCAACGCCCCCTCCCACCCCGCTCCGGCAGGTGCACGGCGTGGGGTAGCCGCGTGCCACTGGCGGGCGGGTGGCAGCGGTGGGTCACTGTGGGGCAGGGTAATAAAGACCCCCAGCGCAAAGGCCTCTGCTAGCGCCTCCGAGCCTTTCAGAGACGGGGTGGGGGGGGGAGGCAGGTTGGCCGGGTGCCCGGGCAGAGCTAACGGGCTTCCCCCTTCCAACGGGATGTAGCCAAAATATTTGTTGGGGGAAAGAGAGCGAATTTGCTGGGCATGGGGGGAAAGTTCCACCGATGGCCGCTAGAGGGCGCGGCGGCTTCAGCATCAACCCCATGGCAGGGGAATGGGGTGTCAATGTGGCATCAGTTCCTGGGGCGGGGGGGGGGCACGTGTGGGGGTTTAAAGGGCTCGGATGAGTCACGTTAAGCCCCTGCCCCGCCCCACAATCCAGCCAGCCAGTCCCCCACCCTGGGGCCGGATCAGAGCCGGCACCTGCTAGCAGGTAAAGACCCCATATCCCAGTCCCTGAGCACCTGAGCCAGCCAGTTCCCCACCCTGGGGTCAGATCAGAGCCGGCACCTGCTAGCAGGTAAAGACCCCCTATCCCAGTCCCTGAGCCCCATAGCCAGCCAGTCCCCTGTCCTGGGCATGGGTCAGAGACGGCGCCCCCTAGCAGGTAAAGGCCCCATATCCCAGTCCCTGAGCCAGCCAGTCCCCCCACCCTGGGGCCGGATCAGAGCCGGCACCCCCTAGCAGGTACAGGCCCCCTATCCCAGTCCCTGCCCCCGTGAGCCAGCCAGTCCCCTTCGACTCCATTAAGCAGGGGTCAGCTTGTGTCTCCGCAGCTCCCAAGCTGGGGGCGGGGGCAGCTGGGCATTAGTGAGGAGCAGCAGATCTGGGACTAGGACGGGGGGGGGGGGGGGGGGAGCAACCTTCATCCAGCAGCTGTTAACCCTTTGCTGCCGCCCCCCCACCCAGCACTTCACAGCTTACCCCAGGGCCTCCCACCGGAGCCCAGCCTTGGAGCCCGGCCCGGCTGGGGGTCGGGCGCGATTCCTCTGGACGTGAAAGGCGGTCAGGGCAGGAGACGCGTCACCCCAGCCCTGAGCCAGGGCCAAAGGGGGGACGAGTTAGCGCACGGAAGCCCAAACACCACTGCACCCCACGAGCCGCCCCACTCAGATACTGCCCCATGGCCCCAGCAGCAGCCAGGAGCACCCGCGCGCCCTATGTGGGATCCCTGCCTGGGCCCTGGGTTCTGGCTGGAGGCAGAGGTCACCTACCTTGGGGAGCTGGGGTGGGGTGGGTGTCTTGTCCAGGGACCTAGATGTGTGTTGAGGCCCTTGAGGGGGGTGTTGTGTAGTTGCGGGTGTGTTGTGCTGTTGGGTAGCTGCGTTTAGACCCTGGACAGGGCGTCGCAATCATGTGTATGTCACACCTGTGTGTTCTGCCGCTGTGTGTGTATTAAGGCCCGTGGAGGGGGTGTTGTGTAGCTGTGTGTGTGTGTCATGCAGTTGTGTAGCTGTGTGAGGGGTGAGGCCTTTGGAAAGGTGTTGTGTAGCTCTGTGTCTGTGTGTGTGTCATGCAGTTGTGTAGCTCTGTGTGTATCGAGGCCCTTGGAAGGGTGTTGTGTAGCTCTGTGTGTGTGTGTGTTATGCAATTGTGTAGCTGTGTGGTGAGGCTCTGGGAAGGGTGTTGTGTAGCTCTGTGTCTTTGCATGTGGTGTGCAGCTGTGTGTGTGGTGAGGCCCTGGAAAGGGTGTTGTGTAGCTCTGTGTCTGCGTGTGTGTTATGCAGTTGTGTAGCTGTGTGGTGAGGCTCTGGGAAGGGTGTTGTGTAGCTCTGTGTCTGTGTGTGTGTTATGCAGTTGTGTAGCTGTGTGGTGAGGCCCTGGGAAGGGTGTTGTGTAGCTCTGTAGCTGTGTGTGTGTGTCGTGTGGTTGTGTAGCTGTGTGTGTACCGAGGCCCTTCAGGAGGTGTTGTGTAGTTGTGGGTGTGTTGTGAAGTTGTGCGTGTGAGATGTAGCTGTGTAGCAGCGGTGATGTGACAGCAGGCCCATAACTGGCATGCGGACACCTGGCAGGATGGGTGGGCCCAGAGCAAAGGGCCTAGAGCAGGTGTGGGGTCTGGGTCCAGGGCAGGCAGAGGGAAAGGGCGTAGAGCAGAGAGTAGGTGGGGTTGGAAGGCAGCAGCTGGGTTGGGGTTCCAGGCCCAGGGCGGAGGGGGGCCACTCATCACCCCGGGCACACAGAGGGGCACGCCGCAGAGCAGACGCAAAGGGCAGGGCTTGCCGAAGGAGCCCCGAGGCCGAGCCCATGAGCTGGCTCCTTTCGTCATGAATTCTCCGCTGGACGAGCTCTGCTCCCGGCTGAGAGCCCCGCGCCAGGCCGGGGCCCCGGAGGCGTCTTGCGGCGCGGCACGCTCGGCGGCACGGATGAAGCCTCTGCCTTGTGGGAGTGAGTCCGAGCCCGTCTCCCGAACCGCGCCGGGAGAACAGGGCCGAGGGAGGGGAGCTGATAACGACCAACGCTGTCCAAGGGCTCTTAGCTTGGACTTGAGTCCATTGTGCCGGTGGATCTAAGGCAAAACACTGCCACCGGGGAGTGCCCAACTGGACGGCGTGGCAGTGCCCCATGGCAGCGAGGGGTTCGGATGGGGAGAGCCCATGCCCTGGACCGAGAGGGAGGGACATCCAGCCCGAACTCCCCGTGCAGCGGTGGGCAAGGGGTGAGAGCGCCAATCAGCCATCAAAGGGTCACTGTGATAGCATTTGGGCGGGTTTCGCTGGCGTGAATGGCTCCTTCGCCTGCTCCTTTTGTGAGTGCTTTCCGAGGGCACTCACAAAACGCCCGGCCCCGCCTCGAGAAAGGCAAGGGACTGGGTCACGCCCATGGAGGGAGGAGCACCCAGATTGCAAGACCTCCCCACTCTCCCCCAGACACCGCCCCACTGCGTTGCCATTCCAGCTTCGTTGCGTGTTCTCTGCCGCCTTCGCCAGAGCTCTTTCCCGGCTCAGGCTGCACCATGGGCTGGCATTGCTGATGTCACGTGTCCAGTCCATCCTACCCATGGCCAGCTGTCCCCACAGCCATTCATCCCTCCTGTTTCCGGTCGGATGTTGGCTGACATGGATGCCCAACCCTCATGCTTCAGTGCACACGACGCTCCCCCGCTGGGGTCAGGAATCAATCTCCTTCCAGAGTGCAACCGGCTCAGCTCTTTCCTCGGCAGCATGTGGTGCTGACCACTGTTGGAACAGGAGAGTGGATCCTCCATCCCTGTCTGGGCACCTAGTCTCTTACACATAAGCCAAATTCTACCACTCAGCCAGTGGGTGACTTTCCACCCCTCCCGCCCAAGCATTTCATAGGTCTACAGACTAGAATGGACCATGGTGATCATCTATTCTGAACATGTCTGGCTTCTCGTGTTATGTCCTGGTCTCCGGGATGACATCAGTTGGGAGCGATGTGGCGCCAAATCCCTGCAACTGGGCTGGGATGCGAAGGGCAGGCCGAGGGCACGGAGATGCAGACCATCCTTGGCTCCATGCATGGGCTCACCATCCGCTCCTCTCCAGCCGGCTCCCCGCTCGGGGCTGCCACACACCCAGACGCCAGCGCTGGGATCCTCCGTGCCGTAGCTCCAGCAGAAACGGCCATTCCCGCCCCAGCTGCGTCCTTCCTCCATCCCCATCCCCGCCTGGGCTGAGCCGGAGCTTGGAGAACGCCCTTGGCAGGGGTGTCTGCACTGTAATTAAAAACCCACCGCTGGCCCGTGCCAGCTGACTCGGGTTTGCGGGGCTCGGGCTAAGGGGGTGTTTGATTGCGGGGCAGATGTTCAGGCGCAGCCTGGAGGCCGGACTCTGAGACCCTGCGAGGTGGGAGTGTCCGGAAACAGCCACACCGCAATTAAACAGCCCCTTAGGCGGAGCCCCAAGCCGGGTCAGCTGGCACGGGCCAGACAGTTGCAGTGTAGACGCACCGGTCTTGTCCTGGAGCGAACCTCTCTCGGCGCCCAGGGGCTCGGTTGCCTTTCAGCACCACGGCCAGAGACAGCGCGGCCTTGCCTGGGCCCTGTGGCGTCTTTCCCTTGATCCGAATTCCCTTGCTCCAAAAATCCCAGTTCTCCGAATCCACAGTGTGTCCCCCTCTCTCAGCCCTATGCTAGTGAATTACCCCCTAAGAACGCCTCAATCGTTTGTTTCGCCGGTCGCTTTCCGCCCTCCATTCCCCATATTGCTGTACCGTGGAAACTGCAGCTCAGAACAACCCTTCCCTGTCTCCAAGTGGACTGGCAAATTTCCGGTGCCCCACTGACACCAGGCTGGGGGGGCTTTAAGCCCCCCGGGGGGGGGTGAATAAGACCCTCGTTGGAAATTTTGGATCCTGTCCATTGAAGGCCCCTGATAGCTGCAGAACGGTAACTGGAACTCAACACGTACGGATGGGAAATAAAATACCCACCAGCATTATAGGCCACAGGACCTGCCAACGTCCCCACAGGGACCTTTAGGGTCAAGATCAACTTGGGGATTTGGGGTTTGCCAGCCCACCGAGGCACCTTCCTCCTGCCTGGCCGCTCTGGTAAGGCTTTCGGGACCGGATTTCCCGGTGCTAGCCCTGGCAGAGCGGAGAGCAGGGCACGGGGGATCTCAGAGCAGGGCCGCCTGGACGTTGGCACTCCCATTGTCATTACCCAGGACGGAGGGCACCGTGCTAGTGGAGACAGGCCCTACAGGGAGATTAACTCCCGCTGAGCCACACCAGCCCCCCAGGGCAACGCTTAACATGGGGGTGGGGCTGGGAATGCCATGCCAGGCGTCTGGCTCCCCGAGACATGACAGTCGCGTGTCTCTTCTCAGCACCTGCTACCGCTACCACCGGGCCCCAAATTCTCCAGCCTTTCTTTGAGCTTTGGGCTCAGGGACTCTCCCATGGGAACCTCTCACAACCCGCAGGGAGGAGGGGGAAGGACCCGGCCACAAACGCAGAGATTATAAAGCCAGACGTGATCGCTAGGGCCGTCTAGTTTGAGCTAAATTCCATCTCATCCATCTTCCAGGGCTCAGGCAGGACCGGGCCCTGCTGCAGAATCACTAGAGTTTCCCCAGACTCGTTTGAAGGCTTCTTAAAGCTGCCTACGGGGAGTGGGGGAGGCTCTTAGAACGGCTGGGAACCAGGCATCCAAATCCCCTAAGCTCAGCCTGAATGTCTCCCACCTTTTCTTCCCTGGGGCAAGATCTTCCAGCAGCTGCGAAGAAGGTTCCCCCAGTCTCTATTCCCCTGTCCTTGTCAGTTTCCGTCGCGGGCCCCTTGTTCCTTTTGAAAGGCTCTGTTGTTGTTTTTTTATTCAGAAAGTCGAAAGTCCCCCAAACCACCGGGGCTGATGCCGTGAAGGCCCGTCGGTTTCCTAGCCATGGGAGCGACACGGTCACCAGCATGGCCGCCCGCCTTCGACTGCCCTAACCCGAGGGAGCGGGTGCCCGTTTGGCAGCCGGGCGATGGCCTGGCAGCATGAGACCAAGCAAGACTCAACCCCAGACTTGGCGCCGAGCATCTCAGCTGCTCAGATCAATCTGGATATTTCTAAATAGATCCTGCCACCCTTACACCCCACCCCCCGACTTTCCTCTGCCTCCGGGGCTACTGAAGGCAATGAGAATTTTGGCTCTATCCCTTTCTCCCCGGTTAAACGCATGACAATACAATCACCCCTTGGACATTTCCGGCGCTGAACAGGGAACTTGATCCTCTGCTTCGGCAGGGAACTGGAGACCCCCTTGCGCTGGTCACAATCCACACGGCATGATCCATATCCTGCTGTGCCCAGAGCTGACAGCAACGCCTGGCCCGGGTCAGTCGCCCTAGTCCCATAGGCCGTTGAATCTGTCCAGCAAAGCACCTGGTTCCTTGGCTCTCCGTCGAAGGCTTCATTGGGCTGCAGATCCGCCGGCCAGGGCACGCCACGGCTGGCAGCCCTCCCCCTGCCACCGGCCGTGCACAGCCACGGAAGATGGCGAGGGTTGACCGGACGGCGCACGTGCTGGGAAAGGAATGACGCCAGAGCCGGGTGTGCGAGGAAGGAGGCACCTGATCCCGAGTGGCTGCATCGATCGGTTTCTTCGTCCGGCCTGAGCAAGAGGCGATCGGTGTCCAGGCAGTCAGGGCAGCAAACCCCCATCCAGGGCGTGCCCCTCCGTCTTGCGGGCTCTGCCACCCAGCGGTGACGATACCCACCCACTTCGCAGTGTGGGCTCAACGTCCCCTTTGAACCGTATGTGGCATTTCCCAAATCTCCCCCTCCCCCGCACAAACCAGTGCCCCCCCCCACAAATCCCACCCTGCAACACTCCCCTAGGACGTTAGCTTTGGAAGGCAATGATTGCAAAGATGACCAACAGACAGTGCTCACATGGTACCCACCAGTCTCTGAGCCCCCCACACGCTACCATGGTTTATCCTCACAACACCCCTGTGAGGTAGGGCCAGGCAGTTATTCCCTTTGTCCAGAGGGGGAACGGCAGCCCCGAGACGTCGCCCGTCGTCTGTGGCAAAGATCCCGCCAGAGCCAAGCCAGTGCTCTAACCACTGGGCCGTCCTTCCTCCCAGCAATCCGGCCAATTCCTTCTTACGGTCAAGTCCAGGCCAGGCCAGGGCCACCTTTCAATGAAGGCTCCCCTCCTCCCAGAGCTGAACATGAACCAGGCTGGGGCTTGCAAGGCACGAGACCAGACAGACCTCTTGAGGACTGACAGCAATGCCCCCCCAACCCCTGCACAGCCTGGGGGTGAGCCCTTACGGCCCCCTTTCCCCCACCAAGAATTCCCAGCTGGCAGGATTAAGGATTTTAAAGAAAGAGAGAGCGAGAGAGACGGCTTTGTAGCCGACCATTTGCATATAAATGATTCTTTATCCTCCCACGATAGGAGAGAAGGGAAAGGGGAGACAGATTCTCATGCATTAAATTAAAGATGAAATGTACAGGTATCTTATTGCCGGATCCCATTTTGCTTTAGAAACGTGTTTATTGCACCTTTTTTCAGGGGACGAGGAGCTCGGAGCCATTCCAGCGGGCGTCTCCGGGGCGGAGACTCACGTCAGGGCGGGCGGGGAGTTGGGGCTGATTGGATTTTTGTTTGACCGATGATGAGGTAAGCACGTTCGTTCTCGGCCCCCTGGATCAGTCGCCGCTCGGGGGGTTGGGGTTTGATAGCAATCTTCTCCCATCCCCCAAATCAGGGAGGGGGTCGCAAGGGAAGCCAGCCAGGAAGGGGCCGGCCCGGTCCCTTCCCCCGCAGAAATTTTCACATTGACGGGAGGTTAGCCGGGTGCGGGCCGAAACGCGGGGAGGGCGGCCCCCAGCGTAGGAAGATGAGGTGGAAACAGTGAGGCGGAGACTGCTGGCATGCGCCCTTCCCTGGGAGGCAGCCCCCTTCCCCCCTCCCGCAGGAGCGGCTCTCCGGGGCGTTCCTCGCGCCAGCCCCCCCCCCATCCGCCGGCCACGCGGTGTTATACAGTCGTCACTCTCATGACCACCTCCCGGCCGGAGCTGGCGCCCCCCCGGTGCTCGTTTGGCCGCAGCTGGCTGAGGATGTGCAAGATGGTGTAGCCACAGTGATGGTTCAACATCGTCCTAACCCGCTGCCCCCGCCGGGGGTGCCTGGCGCTCCCGGAGGAGGGGTTCGTCCGTGAATTCCTGCCCCCGGCCTTGGCCGCCCCGCCGCCAACCGGCTCCCCCAGGTCCTTGGCCTTGTCGTAGTTCAACACCTTCCACTGCTGGTTCACCGCCTGCCACCGCTTGAAGATTCGATACACCGAGGAGCCCTCGTGAATGATCAGCCCTAGGGGAGGGAAGTCGGGGAGGGGGGGAGAGGTGAGACCCTCGGGAGCAGGCAGCCAAACGGGTCCCTCGAGACGGTGGCCGGGCGGGGCTTGGAACTCACTTGTGCCAATTAGGGGTCTAATTCCCATGGGGATCCAGATAGCTGGGCCCTGAGGGAATCAGACCCCTAATTCCCTTCAGGTCCCACGGACAACGGCAAGCTTCTGGGGGAGGGCGTGGGGAGGCCTGGTGTTTGGGAGGGGGAAGGCGGTGTGGGGGGGGGCGGCTGCGGATGGGGCCTAGACTGACAAGGGCGACCCCTTGGAGGCCGGTGCTACCTTGGGGCTAGGCCCGTCGCCATGACGCTTAAATGTGCACAGGCCTGGTCTAGAAGCTGGGCTCGGAAACCGGGGAGGGGGGGGGGGGGTCCTTCAATTTGAGCCCTGCTTGGCCTGGGTGGGCATATTGCTCCCATGACGGGAGTCCCCGTCACTGAACGGGCCCTTGGGCATGGTGCCCATCCTGTTTCCGTGCAGAGACCTCCCCTCTGCCAAGGAGGGCCAGGAGTGTCGCGCCAACCCGGCCAGGGCAAGGCGGTTCCCCCAAGCGCCCAGCAGCGGCTGTGGAGCTGAGGGCTTGGAGAGCCACAGAGACTCGGGAGCTGAGGTTTTGGTCACTGCAGGCTGGTTTGTTATTGTCGGGCTGCCCAGGAGCGCGGGGGCTCTGTGTAGTGGGTTATTATTGCAGGGTCTCCAAGGGGGGAGTCTGCACCCATTGGTCTGTTATTGGAGGGTTTTTAATACGTGCTGAGTCTCCGTGCGCACGCTGCTTTGGTTTTGCAGGGGCTGTGTTTCCCGGTTCGTTATTGCAGGGTTGTTAATGAGCATAATCCCTCCCCGGCGCTCCATGACCCCAGGGGAGCGAGCGCCCACCCAGGGGGCTGGTTCTCCACTGCCCTGCGTGCTGTGCGGCCATACACACCGCCCACACCTCAACGGCGTTTTACACTGGCTGAGCCCTCGTGTGTCGCACGAGGACCAAGGCAATGGGGAAACAGGCTTGGGAGGCTGTGGACACACGTCCTTCAGCCTGCGGACCTGGCTACTACTTAGCCACGTCACTGCCCCTCAGATCAGAAGGCGAACGAGGGCTTTCCAATCTGAGACTCTCCTTCGTACAGCGCTACCGCTGCCCGCCCAGGTGACCTTGGGCACGTCCCTTCCCCTGTCCATGCCTCAGTTTCCCTTGCCACCCATTGTCTATGTAGATTGTAAGTTTTTTAGGCACAACGGGGCCCTGATCTCAGTTGGGGTCCGCGGGCATAACAGGAATATAAATTAATAATCATCTCAGAATGGGCTGTCTGACTATTCATTCTTATTTTTAATTCTACCTATTGATGATTATTCTAGCTATTAAGTGCTTTATTATACTATTAAAATCTAAGTATTGTTTTATTAAAATTACGTTATTAGTGTGTATTCGTTATCATTCTAGCGATTTATTATGTTAATATTTTAATATTAGATTATTGCAATATAATTATCATGATCTATTATAATACTATAATATTAGTCATCATTATTATAATAATCAATTAGTTATTCTAGTTATTATTTTATTAGAGTATTATTAAACTATAACCACTGCTTTTTATTATCTATTAATTATTATTCTACCTTATTATTCTATCTGATACTAATTATTCCTGATAGTATCAGGAGCTATTACTGTACGTTTTTCGCATGTGGGGAAGGCACCAAATACGTGCGAACATTTCCAAGTAGCATTTCTCCCGTTTCACTATCGCGGGATACTGCCCATTGGCTGCGAGTCCGACCGCTGGCGCTTCCTAATGCGGGTACACTGGGGGACACGGAGCCGCTGACTCAATCGGAAATTTACAATCCATCCCTTCATCTGCAGCTGGGGAAACTGAGGCACAGAGCGGGGAAGTGACTTGCCCAAGGTCACCCAGCAAGGCAGTGGCAGAGCCGGGCACTGAGTCCAGTTCTCCTGAGTCCCAGGCTAGTGCTCCATCCATGGCGCTACCCTGCCTCTCATCACCCAACCCCACCCCCCGTCACCCTCCTGGGGCATCCCGCTTCCCAGGGCTCTGTATTCCGATGCTCCCGCCCTACCCATCGCCACGGGAACCGAGCGGAGTCGAAGGGGGAGGCGTGAGGAGGCCATTGGGCAGCAGACGGGGGCCGGGGGGGTGAGGTGGATTCACCTTTTAATTACTGGGTGCCTAGCTCCAGCCAGAGGGGGTGGAGAGCCCCCAGCTGGGGTGGGGGGACCTGACGGGCCGGGCGCTCACCTATGCAGACAATGTCCATGAAGCCGTACATGCCGTAGCAGATCTGGAAGAGCAGGTCCTGCCGCTGCCACTTGGCCGAGGGGCTGAGGGACGACCAGATGAGCCAGGAGATGCTGGCGATGAGGAAGAGGGAGCCCAGGATGATGGCCGCGATCTGCACCTTCTCGATGACGGTCAGGGAAATCGCCTGCCACTGCAAGGGAAGACGGCGCCGCGCCAGGTTTTACCGGATCGGGGGCGGGGTGGGGTCAGAGGGGGGCTGGGCACCGCACGGGGCTGGGAAGAATGGGAGCTGCGGGGGGACAGAGACCCTAGCGGCTGGGCACACGAACGATATAGAGGCTGAGGGATCTGATGTTTGGGGGGAGGGGGCTGGGGCTGCAGCAGGCTGGTGGGGAGGGAATCACCGGGGCTAGGGGACCCGCTGCCAGCGCACCGGGATAAAGTCACGTCCGGTCTGGTCTCTGCCGAGTGGAACGTTTGGATGCCGAGCAATTGATTCGCACCCCGGGGCCGGGGGAGCCCATTGGGGGTGTGGGGGAGCCCAGGGCTGGGAGAAGGGGGCTGCGGGTCGGGATTGAGGGGCACCGACGGAGCTGTGGGAGGGGAGCCGAGGGCTGGGATAGCCGGGGGTCCTCAGTTGGGATTTCCCCCCCCGCCCGCGTCAGTGCGGGCGCGTGCCGGGGCGTAGCCAGGCGCCGCCCCCCCCCCCCCGCCGCTCACCTGCAGGGGGTTCTTTGTGCTGATGGCTAACACCTGGTATTTGAAGTAGCATAGCTCACAGCTCCAGGAGCCCCTCTCGCTGATCCAGCGAATCAGGCAGGGCTGGTGCGTGCAGCGGACGGACCCGGCGCACCGGCACGGGCTCAGCAGCTCCCCCTGCAAAGGAAACAAGCCCTGGGGTTAGGAGCTGGTGGGGGGGGGACACGCTCTCCAAGGGGACGCTGGGTAACGCCGACCCTCCCCGCTCTGCGCCCCCCCCCCCCCGCAAGCGCCACGCTCCATCAGGCCGCTAACGTTTAAACAGCGGTTTATTAGCCTCGGCTGCTTGATGCGCTGACGGGGGGAGCAATTAGCATAAATATTTCATGCCTCCTGACAGGAAGCACTAACGACGCTTCATGGAGACACTGGGCCAGCAAAGCGCCGGCGATTCCCCTCAGCAGGGGTCACAGGGGTCAAACCCCCCCCCCCCAAAAAACCCATAGACATCGGTCAGCTTTACAACCACAGGAAATTGGTGCTTAGAAACCATGGTGATGGCAAGATAGATAGATAGATAGATAGATAGATAGATAGATAGATAGATAGATAGATAGATAGATAGATAGATGGGGTGAATGGGGAGAGATAGATAGAGGGGGTGGATGGGGATAGATAGATGGATGGATGGGGTGTATGGGGATAGATAGATAGATAGATAGATAGATTAGATAGATGGGGTGAATGGGGATAGATAGATAGATAGATAGGGCAGATGGGGATAGAAAGATAGAGAGGGTGGATGGGGATAGATGGACAGATAGATAGATAGACTGAGGGGGTGGATGGGGATAGATAGATGGATGGACGGATGGGGTGGATGGGGATAGATAGATAGGTAGATAGATAGATAGATAGATAGATAGATGGGTGTGTACGGAGATGGACAGATAGAAGGGGGCTGGATGGACGATGGTGTTGCCCCATCTCCGTGTATACCTGAGCGGGTGCCCAACAGAGGGAGGGGTGAAGCCCCCACGATGACACTCCGAGTCCCATCAAGTTTTGCAAAAAAATCTGTTTTTTTCTAACTCTTCCTTTTGGGTGCAAAATCCCAGCTGGACCCTCCCGTGGCATTGGGGGGGGGGAATGCAGCATGATAGTGCCCCCCAGGAGCCCCACCCCAGCCGCAGCTCCGCACACTGGACTGCAGACTGCTCCCCCCAGCGGGAGCTGGAGATACGACGTTCGGAAGAGCAGGGTGAGCGGTGCTGGGCTCCCCATGCACAGCTCTGCCGGTGTCCCTCAATCCCGACCCACAGCCCCCCTGCCATCCCAGCCCTGCCCCCCAGCTCTGCCGGTGTCCCTCAATCCCAACCCGCGGCCCCCTGGTATCCCAGCCCCGCCTCGCGCCCTGCTCTGGAATCTCGGCCCCTCGTCAGTGCTGATCCAGCGCCCCGACCCCATCACCTCCCCTTCGCCGGGTGACTTTGGCATAGTAATGACCATTACTTGGCTTTTCCTTCCCGTGCTCCCCGCTCGGCAGCTGGTCACAGGTAGGGTGACCAGATGTCCCGATTTTATAGGGACAGTCCCGATTTTTGGGTCTTTTTTGTATATAGGCTCCTATTACCCCCCACCCCCGTCCCAATTTTTCACACTGGCTGTCTGGTCACCCTAGTCACAGGCAGCCCCGATCGCAGCTCCCCGGCGTCCCGGCTGTCCTCGCCGGCAGCCCCGGCTCATCCCCTCCCTCTCCCTTAATTAGCGTCTTTGCTATTCTGCCAGATCAGCAGACAGTGTGGGGCTCTCCACGAGGCTCCCCTCCCCCAGCCTCTGTACCCACGGCTTTGGCTCCCGTCCCCTGCACCAGAGAACCCAACCCAGGGCACACTGGGGGCATGGGTGTGATGGGAAATGGGTGGCGCCCATCCCGAAGCACTTGGCTGCCTTGAGGCTGCTGCTGAGCCGGGACTGGAGCGACAGACGCCGCTGTGACCCAGAACCACATCGCGCTAGGCTCGGTGTGTTATGCATTAAGGGAGTGGGATTTTGCTGTGGGGCCCGGGGGCTGCCCCTGGGGGACCGGGATCCTGTCCCAATCCTACGTCCGGGTCTCCCAGAGCTCACAGCCCCACCCGCCTGCCCTGGGGAGCAGAGCTGTTTGCCCCGTGCACCGTCTTCAGAGATCACGTACATGGGGGCCCTGCCCACGGCCCCGAGTTAGAGGTACCTTCGCCCCCATCCTGGCTGGGGTTGCGGGGGTCGCTCAGACACATTCTCAGGTGTCTGTGTGTGTGTGTGGGGTGTTTCTCCATTGTTCCCATGGAGCGGAGAGGGGCTGCGCCACCGTTCTCCGGGCCCCCCAAAGCGAGGTACCCATGCTGTGCCAACCCGGCAGAGGTGGGGGACAGACCCACAGCCAGCGGCTGACCCAGAGGGGCCTTGGTCACTACAACAGCTAGAGAGGGGTCACTGGCCCCCCAGAGCTCAAAGGGTCTCCAAGAGGGTGGCAACAGCCTGGCTGGTGCCCGAGCTGACCTGAGGGCTCTGCTCGCTCACACCCACCGCACCCCAGCCCCAGGCATAGGGAGTGGCTTCGGGGCCATGGCCGGAGCGCATTGCACTCTGGGTATCCTTGGCTCCATGGGACCAGGGGAAGCAGAGCACAAATTAGAGCAGCCTTTAGGCTGCTCTAAGTTGCAGCAAGGGAGGGCCGGGCCTGAATATGGAGGTACAGAGAGGGAGGGCTCTGGTGCCACAGATAGCTTTTGAAAGGCATTTTTTAGGCCGAATGGTCATTTATTTTTGCCCACAATGTTCCAGGCAAGCTGCCCTCTTTCAAGATGGCCACCCCTGCCCTTGGTTCCCAGCCCTTGACAGCCCAGGCTTCCCTGAGGGCCCCTGCGACTTCTGCTCCATGCAGAGCCATAGGAGATGGCAGCCATTTTACGAGAGGGCAGCTCTCGGGGGAGCTCGCCGGAGGGAAATAGCATTTGCCCGTCGCTGCTGCAGGAGAAATGAAAACCCAACGGCCAAGAGTCGCCAGCAGCCCCCAGAGAATGGAGCCTCAGACGGAGCCGGCGCCCCTGGGAGCATTGTCAAGGCCTCGTGGGACAAACAAAATGGCGCCATGCCCCCCGCTCCGTTTCTCACAGGCGCTGTTCTTTGACGAACGCCCGACCCGCTGCAGGTTTGCTCTGGTCTCCGGGGGGATCCGGGGCCGGAGTCGCCGGGTTCAGCACAGGGGCCAAGCCCGGTTTTAGCATGGAGCTCGGCTCGGCGCTCCGGACGGAACCGCCCCGGCACTGCCCGCACCTGAGGGCTAACCAGACGCCAGGGGAATCCCCCGGAGAACGGTGGTGCATCCCCTCTCCGCTCCATGGGAACAATGGAGAACACCCGCCCCCACCCCCCCACACCTGAGAATGTGTCTGAGCGACACCCCCCCCCCCCCACAACCCTGGCCAGGATGGGGGCGAAGGCACCTCTAACTTGGGGCCGTGGGCAGGGCCCCCTTGTGTGGAGCACGGGGGCAAACAGCCCTGCCCCCCAGGCAGGCGGGTGGGGCTGTGAGCTCTGGGAGTCCCGGACGTAGGATTGGGACAGGATCCCGGTCCCCCAGGGGCAGCCCCCGGGCCCCACAGCAAAATCCCACTCCCTTAATGCATAAATAACACACCGAGCCTAGCGCGATGGGGTTCTGGGTCATGACTGGGGTTCCTAGGTGCTACCGTAATACACCTAATAAATAACGTACAGCATCTGGCGCAATGAGGTCCTGGGCCATGACCCATGACCCTCCTCCCCGCTGAGCACCCGTCTGCCCACCCTGTCCCCCGCTGGTCCTCTCGGCTCTTACCACGTGCCCCCAGCACCCTCCTTTCCCCCCATCCCAGCAATGCAGCCACCCCACCTTGTCTGCCAGCTCCCACCCCAACATCTCCCCCTACGCGCTGCCCCCTTTGCAGGGGAGGCTGCCCAGGGCCTCCGCGGCTACAGGTCACTGGCACCAGGATGGGATCTGGGGCAGCGAAGGATCCAGGACTGTCTGACGCCCGCGAAGCGTTTCCCCTCCTCGGGTGAACGAACGCCTCCCAGGCCTGGGACTGTCCCTTGCCCAGCCGGTGGGCAGCGCCAGGCCCCCCGTGGGTGCCGTCAGGAGACACACATTGCTCACAGCTTATTTGCTGTGTTATGGTGGCACCCCAGGGACCCCAACCAGGCTCGGGGGCCCCCGTCGTGCCAGGCGCTGCACAGACCCAGAGCGAGAGACAGTCCCTGTGCCCCAGGGCTCGCAGTTTGAGCAGAGCAGGGGAAGGGGGATAACAGAGCGACAGACACCGCAGCAGGACGGGGGCGGGGGGGCATACGGAAGGATACGGACCCCAGGATTAGGGTTTAGTGGCCAAAGCACAGGACTGGGAGCCAGGACTCCTGGGTTCTATTCCCAGCTCTGGGAGGGGAGTGGGGGCTAATGGGTTAGAGCAGGGGGGCTGGGAGCCAGGACTCCTGGGTTCTCTCCCCAGCTCTGGGAAGGGAGTGGGGGTTAGTGGGTTATAGCAGGGGGGCTGGGAGCCAGGACTCCTGGGTTCTCTCCCCAGCTCTGGGAAGGGAGTGGGGGCTAGTGGGTTAGAGCAGGGGGGCTGGGAGCCAGGACTCCTGGGTTCTCTCCCCAGCTCTGGGAAGGGAGTGGGGGCTAGTGGGTTAGAGCAGGGGGGGCTGGGAGCCAGGACTCCTGGGTTCTCTCCCCAGCTCTGGGAAGGGAGTCGGGGCTAGTGGTTAGAGCAGGGTGGGCTGGGAGCCAGGACTCCTGGGTTCTCTCCCCAGCTAGTGGGGGCTAGTGGGTTAGACCAGGGGGCCTGGATACCAGCCTACGAATCCTGGCACAGCCTGTGGCGGTTCCTGCCCAAGGGCCCTGCTGCCCAGCCACCCACGGAGCCCGCATGGCACGTGCCGCTGGGGAACGTCTCACCCATTGCCTGGAGCCACGGCAGGGCTCCCATTAAAGTGACATTTCAACGTGCACCGGGCTGGGCTGATGACTCACTCCCTGCCCAGGCCCCATCCACCACAGAGATCTGGGGAGGAGGCCCCTGGGCTTCCCCACCCGCTCGGGGCCTGGGGCAGAGCAGGGGTGGGAAGAGGCGGGCGGGGCCTTGGGGGAAGGGGTGGAGTGGGGGCGGGGAGGGGGCAGAGCAGGGGTGGGAAGAGATGGGCGGGGCCTTGGGGGAAGGGGTGGAGTGGGGCTGGGGAGGGGGCAGAGCAGGGGTGGGAAGGGGCGGGGCGGGAAGAGGCAGGCGGGGCCTTGGGGGAAGGGGTGGAGTGGGGGCGGGGAGGGGGCAGAGCAGGGGTGGGAAGAGGCGGGGCGGGGCGAGGTGGGCGGGGCCTTGGGGGAAGGGGTGGAGTGGGGGCGGGGAGGGGGCAGAGCAGGAGTGGGGAGGGGCGGGGCGAGGCGGGCGGGGCCTTGGGGGAAGGGGTGGAGTGGGGGCGGGGAGGGGGCAGAGCAGGGGTGGAAAGGGGCGGGGCGAGGCGGGCGGGGCCTTGGGGGAAGGGGTGGAGTGGGGGCAGAGCAGGGACAGGAAGAGGTGGGGCAGGCTGGGGCCGGGTCGCACGCTGCTGCCAGCGCCAGGCCCCCCGAGAAACCTCCCAGGCCACCAAGGACCCCGCATCCCCCCAAAGCGCAGGGCCTGGGGCGGTTGCCCCGATCCATCCTATGGACGGGACGGCTCTGAAAATATCAGCCCAAACACTGGTGAAGCTGGGCCCACGTTCCTGGAGCACGGGCACCACGGGCCCATATAACTCGCCGCCTACGCTGCAGGGGCTTCCCACGATCCCAACCCCGCACCCAAGAGCAGCCCTGCGCCCAGTGCTGCCCCTGCCATGCTGCAGCCCTCCTGCCGCACCAGCTGGCCCCTGTGTTTGGCCCGGGCCCGGACCCGGACAGCTCCTCTCTCAGCCCTCGGGAGGCCTCCTTGGAGGGGCCGTCACCAAGCCCAGGGCGAGCTGGTAACCGACACACCAGGCCTGGCAGCCCCTAATGAGTTGCTTTGGCTGGGAAGGAGACGTGCTGGATCTGCCCAGGGTCTAATCCCTGTTGGTGTTTGGGGGTGGTGGTGGGGGGGACGGACTCCCCGTCTCTTCCACACGTCCCCAGCCCCCCACGATGGGACGTGTCCCCAATGACACCTCTGCCTTCTTGTGTCACCGAATCGCCCTCCAGGCCAGATCTGTGCACGCGTGTCCAGTCACACACGTACACCAACACGCATACGCCCACGTGTTTGCCTAGGCACACGGGGCTACGCGTGAATGTGCGTTAAAAACGCCCCTCCTGTGTCCCCACCGGCACGTTCCAGTGTATGCAGCATAGCCAGAGACGCAAACTCTCCCTCGCCCCCCCCAACATACACACACATTTACCTGGGGCCTTTACCTTCCCCCATCACGCCTATCGGCCAGGAGGGCGTTACCGGTGCATTAGCTCCAAATGACCCCAGTCAATATCACGGGGTCCCCTCTCTAACCCCCAGCCCCGGTGCAAACCCTAAATCAGTCCAGCTGAGATCAAGGCCACAAAAATCCCGCTGGCCTCTTACCCATTCCCTCTTCGGCGCTGCGGGGGTTAAAATGCTCCCAGGACTCCCCCAGGGAGAGGGTTCCCACTGGGGTTCGCCCATCCCAGATCCCGAGCCCCACTCCTTTCCTCTTTGTCCCTTGAATCTGCCCAGCTCCAGCCGGGGGGTACGGACCCACTGCCTCGCTCTAGCCACGCCTCGGCGGTTCCTAGAAAGACTTCGCGCCTTCCGTGACTCCGCGGCCCAGGCCTGGTCGAATCCGGCAGCACCAGGACCCGAAGAACAAGCACAGCGCGGCCTCCACGCAGGGGAGCTGGGAGCGGTAAGTACCGCGGCCGCCTGCTCTCGAAGGGGAAGGATTAATTAACGGTTCCCAAATCCCAGCATAAATATCCCGCCTCCCTCCGGCGCAGGCCGGGCTGTGTCTGTGTCTGCCGAGAAGTGGGGGCCAACAGGTGGGGACGGCGGGAGCGTCCCGTGTACCCCATGGTTCCAACCTCCTGCTTTTCGCTCATTTCCCCTCCTCCCCCAGGTTCCCCCTGCCGGTCCACCCCCATCAGCTTGGCCCAGCGAGTTCAGCGCAACCCCAGGCATCTGCCAGGCCTACAGTCACCCCCGGCTCGCTGGAGTGCGGCTCAGAGCACCTCTGGCCGGGATGGCAGGAGATCTTGCCGGGTCAGGCCCGGGCATTACTCAGATGGGAGACTTGCCAGGTGCCTGCAGCCAGCTGCAGATTCAGTAGGGGGCGACCCCCGCTGCCACACAGGACTCTGTCTAGGCCCCTCTGCTACTGGGACGAGACACTTCTGAAGCCACCACATGCCCTTTGGCCATTAAAGAGCCTCCAACTCTTCTCCCACGAGTCACGGGGTTCTCCCCGGCACCCCGCTTCCGACTCAGGGAATTACCCGACCCCTTAGACACCCCGCCTGCCGTGCCATTTGAACAACGTGCTCGCGCGTCCGCCCTCACGCACTGCTAAGCGGCGGCTGCGCTCCTCCCCAGAGGAGGCTGCATTTCACGCAGTGCATGCTCTCGGGGCAGCCCGCGAGCCGTCAGTACGGCATGCCGCGCCACGTGCCGAGACACAATGCTTCTCCGCCCCGGCCCCAAACGGACCCACAATAATGCCTGGGCATTATTGTAACCCTAGACAGCTCCAGTGTCCTTTATCCCACCAGGATTTCAGTGCAAGCGGCATACGCTTCCATCCCACTGACTGTACCCATCGGGACACATCCCCCCAAGATGCCCAGACCCATCCTGCCAACCCACCCCCTAAGCAGCACTCAGTCCATCCATGGCACCCCAAGGGTGGGTATGACCCAGTCCCGGGATCTGAGGGGGGAGCAGTGGGTGGAATAGAGGGGACACGGCCCCACAAGGAACCGGTCTTCAAAACAAGGGACACACAGTGCCCGCTAAGACCACCTTCGTCTGGGCATCGGCATTTCCGAAGAGGGCCAGGAGGGACAACTCAAACACCCTCCCTGGACATCTTCACCATAACAACCCGGCCCCCTTGCCATGAGGCCCAGACACTGGCATTGCCTGGCGCACAAACCCTGGCCTGTGCTCACACTCTGTCCACTGGCATTCTCGCCACCTTGGCATTCTTGCCTCCTCCAACATGGTTTTATCCTTCCTATGGCCCATGCCCTGGCACCCCTCATCTTCTGATAACCAGCCACAGCCTGGCACCTTCACCTCCTAGCAACCCGACCCGCTGGCCACATTCACCATCAGGCAGGCCCGGGCATCCTTCCCACTGACCCTCGATCCTGCCTGCCCTGCCCCTGAGAATCCCTTGGCACCCTTATCCCCTGGTACCACCACCCATGACCTCACCCTGGCACCCTTCACCCCCTGGTATCCCTCAAACCTAGTAACCCCTGACACCCCTCACCCCTAGTAATCCCGGTAACCCCCGGCAACCCTCACCCCAGTAACCCCCCTGGCTACCCTCATGCCTAGTAACCCCGAGTAACCCCCCTACACCCCTCACCCCCAGCAACCCTCACCCCTAGTAACTCCCCTGGCCACTCTCACCCCTAGTAACCCCCTGACACCCCTAGTAATCCCGGTAACCCCCGGCAACCCTCACCCCAGTAACCCCCCTGGCTACCCTCATGCCTAGTAACCCCAAGTAACCCCCCTACACCCCTCACCCCCAGCAACCCTCACCCCTAGTAACCCCCCTGGCAACTCTCACCCCTAGTAACCCCCTGACACCCCTAGTAATCCCAGTAACCCCCGGCAACCCTCACCCCTAGTAACCCTCCTGGCAACCTCACCCCTAGTAACCCCCAGTAACCCCCCCCCCCCGATGTAGGATTGGCAACTGCTGTGTTCTCAGTAAATGCGGTGTGTTGCCTTTCCTATAAAAAGATCTCGTGTACTTTGTATGGGCATAACACTGACACCCCTCACCCCCAGCAACTCTCACCCCTAGTAACTCCCTGGCACCCCTCACCCCTAGTAATCCCGGTAACATCCTGGCACCCCTAGTAATCCCCCAGCACCCCTAACCCCTAGTAACCCTGGTAACCTCCTGGCACCCCTCACCCCTAGTAACCGCCTGGCACCCCTAACTCCTAGTAACCCCCAGGCGCCCCTCACTGCTAATAACCCCTGATGCCCCTCACCGCTAGTAACCACCTGGCACCCCTAACCCCTAGCACCCCAATAACCCTGGTAACCCCCTGGCACCCCTCACCCCTAGTAACCCCTGGCACCCCTCACCCCTAGTAACCCTGGTAACCCCCTGGCATCTCTCACCCCTAGTAACCCCTTGGCACCCCTCACCCCTAGTAACCACCCGGCACCTCTAACTCCTAGTAACCCCTGGTGCCCCAACCCCTAGTAACCCCTGGCACCCCTCACCCCTAGTAACCCACTGGCACCCCTCACCCCTAGTAACCGCCCGGCACCCCTAACCCCTAGTAACCCCTGGTGCCCCAACACCTAGTAACCCTGGTAACCCCCTGGCACCCCTCACCCCTAGTAACCCCTGGCAACCCTCACCCCTAGTAACCCTGGTAACCCCCTGGCACCCCTCACCCCTAGTAACCCCTGGCACCCCTCACCCCTAGTAACCCACTGGCACTCCTCACCCCTAGTAACCCTGGTAACGCCCTGGCATTCCTCACCCCTAGTAACCCCTTGGCACCCCTCACCCCTAGTAACCACCCGGCACCTCTAACTCCTAGTAACCCCTGGTGCCCCAACCCCTAGTAACCCCTGGCACACCTAACCCCTAGTAACCCTGGTAACCCCCCCGGCAACCCTCACCCCTAGTAACCCCCTGGCGCCCCTCACCCCTAGTAACCCCCTGGCGCCCCTCACCCCTGGCAACCCCGCGAACCCGCACCCCAGCGAGGCGCCGACTGACCTGCTCGGGCCCCTGGAAGCAGATCCGGCACTGCGGGGTCCTCATGCCGCTGTCCAGGCTGCTGCTGAGAGACACGGTGTCCAGGGCCCCCCCGGCCCCGGGCTGCTGGCCGGGCTGCTGGCCGGGGGGCGGCGGCCGGGGCTCCTTCTCCTCCAAGGCCAGGCTGCGGGGCCGGGGCTCGGCCACCCCCCCGTAGTACTCGGCCTCATCGTCCTGCCGGGCCGAGCAGTCGGCGAAGCGGGGCCAGCCGCAGCCGCCGCCGCCGCCCCCGGCTCCGGGCTCGGGCTCCGGGCGGCCCCGCCGCATCAGCACCAGCAGCTTCAGCTCGTTGAAGAACATGCGGATCCGGTACTTGAACATCATTTACCCCGGGCCCAGCGGCCGCGGCGCCTCGGAGAGCTGGGGCAGGGGCGAGGGGGCGCGCGGGGGGGCGCACGGGGCTGGGGGGGGGCGCTTAGCTCTGTCCCTGCGCGGCGCCCGCCGCATCGGGAGCAGGGGAGGTGGGGGCCTGCGGGGGGGCTCGAGGGGGCAACAAGGGGGCGAGGGGGCAGCACCGCCTGGGGGGGGACACATCTCCGGGGGGCGCGGGCACAGGGGAGCGCGCACGGGGGGAGGGGGGAGGGAGGACAGGGGACCCCGGTCGCTCTCCTAAGGCCGGGCCGGTTCGGTGGGTGCCTGGGCCCCTCCGCAGCCCGCGTCCTGCGCCCCCCCCCGGGGCATGGCGAGCGGCGCAGCCGGAGGCCGGGACCCCCCCACGGCGGCGAATGCGGGGCCGACCCCCCCCGCGGCGGCAAATCCAGCGGCGGCCCAAAGGGGCTTAAACGCGGGGGGGTGGGGGGCTGCGCCCCTCTCCGCCTCTGATGCTACACCGGCTCCTTTGTCTGCGGGGCTCCCGGCATCTCCGCTCCTCCCGGCGGGCGCTCACCCGCCGACACGCGGGGCCCCGGGGGGAGCCGCGTCCTGCCCGCGCCAGCGGCCGGGCGCCCAGCCCCGCGCCCCCCTCTCCGCGCCCCGCGGGTATTGTCTCTCCAAAACCGCGGCTCTGCGCGCAACAGGGGCCGCTGCTGCCGCCCGGAGCGCTCCCCGCTCCTTCCGGGGGGGCCAGCGCCCCCCTCCTCTCCGAGCTCCCCCTCCCCAGCCACCGCCGGGAAGGCTAGGGCGCAGGGCTGGCCATGGCCGGGGCTGGCGGCGGCTCAGGGCTGGAGAGGAGAAATATGGCTTCTTCTTCCGGTACAGCAGCGTGTTAAATAAAACATTTCGGGAGGAGGAGGTGGGGGGGGGGGAGAGAGGCGAGGGCTGCTGCGCTACGCTGCTTGCCCCCCCTCCCCCTCAACGTGGGGAGCACGTGGGGGGAGTCCCCGGGAAATGTGAAAGTGACCAGAGGGGGGTCCCCCCCCCCAAAGATGGGAGCCTTGCAGACGGGAAGGGGGGGAGGAAAGGTCCCACTTTCCCCCTCTCCAGGAAGGAGGGACCGGAGCCAGGGTGAGGCAGGTGTGGGGAGCCCAGCCAGCCCTCCGGTTCCCGACCCCCAGCCATCCAGGAGCCCTGGCTCTGCCCTCCCCAAGCCTGGAGGGCTGGGTGAGGCTCTGGCTCTTTGTCTCTCTCCCACACACACCCAGGTGCCTGGCCGCAGCCTGGCTGGACTAGGGGAACTTTGGCTGTGAATTTCCCAGCCTGGCTACCCTCCTCCAAATCCCTCCCCAGCCAGGGCGCCTGCACCAAACGTGACCAGGGTTTGGTGGCTTGGTTGCGAGCAGGTCACCTTATCCATCGATTTCTTTGTGCCCCGCCCCCATCTGTGTCCACCTGTTGACCCATAAGATGGACCAAGACCCCACTGTGCTAGGCGCTGCACACACAGTGCAGGGAGAGGAAGCTCTCCGGAGCAGGGCTGCGTTTGTACAGCACCCTGGCCCAAAAAATGGTACCCACACATCTCCCAGCTCCCTGGCCGACCCCCTAAGTGCTGGACCGCCCATGCAGGGCACAAAGGTCTGCCCACATGGCGCTGGTGGCCTCTGACTGCATGCCCAGCGGTCATTCTTTCAGGAGCTCTGGTGACCAGTCGAGGAACCCAGTGAGCAAGGCAACCTGTGGAACTCCTTGCCAGAGGGTGTTGAGTGAAGGCCAAAAGTCTAACAGGGTTCAAAAAAGAATTAGATGAGTTGATGGAGGATAGGTCCTTCAATGGCTATTAGCCAAGATGGGCAGGGGTGCAACCCCCTGCTCTGGGCGTCCCTAAGCCTCTGATTAGCAGAAGCTGGGACTGGACGACGGGATGGATCACTTGATAATTGTTTGTTCTGTTCATTCCTGCTGAAGCACCTGGGATTGGTCACTGTCAGAAGACAGGATAGTGGGCTAGATGGACCACTGGTCTGACCCAGTATGGCCGTTCTTATATTCACATTGGTCCTGAGCAGTGTCACTAGCCATAAGTGTCCAAAAACCATGTCAGGCCCCAAAATCACGAGATGCGCATAGAGATCATGAGATTGTTTTTAAAAAATAGTCAGTTTTGGTTTCTTTTTCTTTTTCTTCTGGGTTTCTGAGCCTTTAGGGTCGCACTCGAGGCAGGTTTTCAAACTGACCTTTTTAAAATACAAAAGCTGGGATTCTCGTGTGATCGTCTGGCTCCAAGGGGCTGGGACTTTAAGAAAAATCCCAAATATTGCAAGACTCGCAAACAAAGCACAACAGTTGCCAACCACGCTAGTGATACTTTAGTTAAAGATGAAAAAAAAATAGTCCCGCCTAAGTACAGTTTCAACCTTGTTCCCGCTCTCTCTGGCAAGAGCTAAACTTGCCCATGTGTAATCACTACTATAAAGGAGGGTTTTTAAATAAAATCTGGGGTGAAACTGATAAGTCCTTTTAGAGTTGTGGGTCTTCCCCCCCATTTCTTTGTTTGTGTTGCATTGTGCTGTGTGGAATTGCAGTGTGTTGCATTGTGCTGTGTGGAATTGCAGTGTGTTGCGTTGTGTTGCATTGTGCTGTGTGCAATTGCTGTGCGTTGCGTTGTGTTGCACTGTGCTGTGTGGAATTGCAGTGTGTTGCGTTGTGTTGCATTGTGCTGTGTGCAATTGCTGTGCGTTGCGTTGTGTTGCACTGTGCTGTGTGGAATTGCAGTGTGTTGCGTTGTGTTGCTTTGTGCTGTGTGGAATTGCAGTGTGTTGTATTGTGTTGCATTGTGCTGTGTGGAATTACAATGTGTTGCATTGCATGGCGTTATGTTTCATTGTGTCATGTCACATGGCAGTGTATTGTGCTTCACGCAATGCTATGCCACACAGCACAATGCAATGAAACAGTGCCGCTCAGTGCAATGCAACCCAACACCATACAGTGGTGGTGTGCTGTGCTGAATTGCATTGAGTGGCGCTGTGTTGCATTGTGCCCCACTGCATTGCATTGTCTGGTGTTGTGTTTCTTTGTTGGTGCTTCGCCGTACTGTGCTGGGTTGCATTGCATGTCATTGTGTTGAATTGTGTTGTGTTGCGTAGCACTGCATTGAGTGGCATAGTGTTGCGTTGCATTGTAATATATCACTGTGACCCCCATGCATTAAGGACCCCTGCAAACTTTGGAATTCACACAATCCTAAATTGTCCATCTATCAAATCTTGTTGTTTTTCTTTTGATTCCCTTGACACTTGGAATTTACATTCTGTCCTGTAGCATGAAGGTCTCAGAGGGCAGCATTTGCATAGGAAGCCACTTCGCTAATTTACCAGGGAAAAACACATTTGATTTCTCAAACCGACCTGTGGCTGGGAGCCCCATAATACTGCCCAGTATATCAAAGGACTTGTGTCCGGAATTTTATAGTTACAGCCAAGAAAAAGTCCAGCCATAGATAACTCATCCCCCCAGGCCAAACGACTCTGTCGGAGGCATTGTTAGCCCAAAGTGGCCAGTTAAAACAGTTATATTTGCAGGTCATTAATTTCTCAATTCCCAAGTATTATCTCCGGATAATATCCACAGGGTCACATGTTATGACTTCATTATGGGCCCGGCTAATAGAGTTTCCCTGCATTTTGATAAGGTAGTTGGAATAATTTCCTTCCTTTCTATAAACGATTGATGGCTTTGACCTTAATTTGCTACCAGTGCCAAAAAAACCCAACCCTACTGGAATCCGTTTGTTCTCTGAGCTTTAAACCCCAGGGCTTGGACCACAGCTTCCATGTCTTCACTTTGGCGTCACTAAGGACCCGGCCCCCCATCCCAGGACTATATTACTAGCCCAGTAGCATTCTGGGAAGTTTGCATCCATCAGGGGATTGGCCAGGACACCATATTGGATGGGCCAATGGGCGGGTCCAGTTTGGCAAACCTTCTGTCGATTGGCTGCGTTTGTGGGCTCGCTGACGGAGCGCCCCCTCGTGGCCGGGAGTGGTACAGCAGCCTTTTCCTCAGCTAGATGAGCCCCTCCTGCTGACGGCCACGTCAGCCCTGGGATGGTCTTGCCTCTTCTCATGGCTCAACCTTCCAGCCTGGGCTCACCCCTTCTGGGGTAACAGAAAGTCCAATGTCCTTACAAAAGGTCTTCAGCCCTGACTGGGGGCCCTGCGGTCCCCACCCCCTTGCCTCAGTCCTTCTCCCCTTCCCAGGGGCCTCCCACCTGTTTCCCCAGTGACTGGAGGGAAACCCAGGCCCTCCCACTATACTGGCCTCCAGTCCAGGAATCCTATAACCCGCAACCTGTCCCCAGACTCCCTCCTGCCATAGCCTGTCAGCCTTTTGCAGGTCCTGCCCTCTCATCGGCGCTCGCTCCACCCCAGTGACAGCTGCATTTCTCTCCTGGCCTCGCCACTCAGGAGAGGAGCCCCCAGGCCAGCTCTCCCCCTGGGCATCCTCTTCCATGGCTCTGGGTTCTTTGCTCTCTACCTCCAAGCCAGGGACTGCAGCGTTCTCTCCTTCTCATCTGTGCTCCCTTTAGTCACCACCCAGCTCCTTCCTCATCCGGGCTTCATCTTTAATTAGGCCTCGGCCACCCGCCAGGTGGGTTAATTGGCCTCTCAGGCCTGCATAACCCTCTCAGAGCCAGGATTGGGGCGGGGAGTCTATACCCCATCACGGATGTTTTTACTTCAAGCCTGTGATCGGGGCGTGTCTCAGCTCTTGTTTCAAACGGAAAGAAAGTTGCGAGCCCTGGTGGTTGGGAAGGAAATCTTGGCACCGCGACCCCCTGGTGATAATAATACCAGGGGGCTTCTGATCATTTGGATTGCTCTGTACTAACGTAGGAGCGTCGTTTGAGGCCAGGTCACTGGGGTGTTTCTTGTATGAACATGTTGGTTCCGTTTAACAGGGTGGTAAGAAAATCCCAGCTGGACCTGCTACTGGGGGTAAACGCTCCAGGGTTGTTAAAAGATGCTGTCCAGGCTTCTAGCGGGGAGGATTCTATCTCTGTACATAAAAACGGTCACACTGGGTCAGACCAAAGGTCCATCTAGCCCAGTGTCCTGTCTTCTGACAGTGGCCAATGCCAGGTGCCCCAGAGGGAATGAACAGAACAGGGAATCATCAAATGATCCATCCCATCACCCATTCCCAGCTTCTGGCAAACAGAGGCTAGAGACATCATCCCTGCCCATTCTGGCTAATAGCCATTGGTGGACCTATCCTCCATGAACTTCTCTAGGTCTTTTTTGATCCCTGTTATAGTCTTGGCCTTCACAACATCCTCTGGCAAGGAGTTCCACAGGTTGACTGTGCATTGTGTGAAAAAATATTTCTTTTTATTTGTTTTAAACCTGCTGTCTATTAATTTCATTTGGTGACCCCCTAGTTCTTGTGTTATGAGAAGGAGTAAATTACACTTTCTTATTTACTTTCTCCGCACCAGTCATGATTTTACAGACCTCTATCATATACCCCCTTTAGTCGTCTCTTTCCCAAGCTGAAAAGTCCCAGTCTTATTAATCTCTCCTCATACGGCAGCCGTTCCATACCCCTAACCATTTGTGTTGCCCTTTTCTGAACCTTTTCCAATTCCAATATATCCTTTTTGAGATGGGGCGACCACATCTGCACGCAGTATTCAAGATGTGGGCGTACCATGGATGTGTATAGAGGCAATATGATATTTCCTGTCTTATTATCTATCCCTTTCCTAATGATTCTTTGCTCCAGCTGAACTACAAAACTGGGTTTGGGTGGGAACCAACAGAGCGAAAGAACATCTGGCAGGATGAAAAGTGACACCCTTCCCTTCAGAGGATGGTGGTGGGGTTGTTGATGGGTGGCTGTCCAGGCTAATACCTGCTGAAGAAGCTAGACCTTCCTGGCCCATCATCCCAGGACTTTAGGGAAGGCAGGCCTGCATACTTGCTGTTTGCCAAACCTTGTTCCTCTCATGTTACGCTTCGTTCCAATTAAGCAATGCTTTGATTTCGGTAGGCCGTTGATCGCTCTACTCACCACTGGCCACAGAGCGTTGCAGGGGGAACCGCAGGTGCTGAGCCCAATTGGACCTGCTGGGGAAAGCGCGGTGGATGCCCAGGGTGGACCAGCCCAGCACCCGCTCTAGGAATTTCACCCCCGGAGAGGTGACGGCGCTGGTGGAGGGTGCGCTCGGAGAGGCCACAGAAGGGTCAGAGGTGCCGCCCTGTAACCGTGACAATCGTTATTATTAGGGCTAATTAAATAATAAATCAGAGGCGGCCAGCCAATCAGCAGCCAATTTGTTTGTAATTAGCCATTCCAGGGAATGACTTAAGAGCTCTCTGGGGCAGGGTCTGTCTCTGCGGTCACACGGCCGTACAGCACTACACCTAGTTTATGAATCATGAATCAAGGGATGGAGGGATAGCTCAGTGGTTTGAGCATTGGCCTGCTTAAACCCAGGGTTGTGAGTTCAATCCTTGAGGGGGCCATTTAGGGATCTGGGATAAAAATCTGTCAGGGGACAGTACTTGGTCCTGCTAGTGAAGGCAGGGGACTGGACTGGATGACCTTTCAAGGTCCTTCCAGTTCTATGAGATAGGCATATCTCCATATATTATAAAAGGTGGTGTTTTGCTAGATATTCATCTGCAGCTGAGTTCTGCCCACTCGTGACAGGAGTGGACGTTTGTCCGGCTGAGGACGCGGTCTCCACTCCGGTCCCGGCACCCGAGAGCCAGAAAGGAAGCATCTGAAGACGGCGTAAAACCAGCTCCCTGCAGAGTCCCCAGGAGGGACACGCCCCTGGGTGCAAACAAGCAAAGAGCAGCCCGGGATCTCTCCAGCACGAGCATTGTTTCTCTCCACTAGAGCCAGCCTGGGCCCTGTTCGTGGTGCTGAAAAGCTGGTGTCAGGGCGGTGGCAGGTTGCCCCGGCCTCATCAGCTAGCTCTTGGGACACCATCGTCCTCCTGCCCCACTCGCCTCTTCTGGGGCAGAGCGTCTCGTTCCATCGGGTACAGCTGTGACCGCCTGCCCCCCGGCCTGGGGGATCAGGAGACACCCTGGAGCCGGAGCTGGGCTTGTCATTAATCATTGAACGCTCACGATTCGTTGCTGGTTGGTTTGCGGCAGGGCCCGCAATGTGCCGGGCACTTTGCAGCAAGGATGGGTCCCCGGTCCCCAGGGAGCAGCTGAGCTAGGACGGGGCAGGCCCGGAGGCAGAGGTTCCAGGAAGGGAGCGGCAGGTAGGAAGGATGGCCTAGTGGGCGAGGCTCCGGGGACCTGAGTTGCATTCCTAGCTCTTCTCGGGCAGCCTACGGGCCCCGTAGTGCCAGGTGCTGCCCACCCCCAGAATGAGAGACAGTCCCTGCCCAGGACTGAAGAGACAAAGGGTGGGAGAAGGGATGGATTATTACCCCTGGCTTTACAGCTGGGGGGGCCTGCGGCTCAGAGGAAGAGCCCGCCCCCCCATTGATCCCAGCCTGGGCCAAAGGGATCCCATCCACTATCCCAGCCTTTCCAAAGGGATTTTCCACTATCCATCCACCTGGGTCTTTGGAAAGCACCCATCCCTGAGGGGCGCAAACCGCGGTGCTTTGCTCATGTGGTAAAGGCTGGGGCGTGGCGAAGGAGAAAGCAGGAGGCCTGGCTGCTCGTCTTTCAAGGAGAACGGCTCCGGTTAGATTTCTGCAAGCCCCTGATAGCCATCTCGGGCGCTCAGAACACAATCAGGGTAATGGATGGGGAAGGCGCTTGGCCAGAGCTGCTGTTCAAGTCATTTCCCGCGAGAGGAGCCGATCCACGAGCCATTAACTCTTCCGTGGGGCGCAGAGGAAATTCTCCACCGCGGATTTTGCCTTCTGTCACGCCTGATCCCTATCTAGACGTGTTCTTATAGGGCCCTCATCACCCTGGTATCTGAGCGCTTCACAGCACCCCTGGGAACTAGTGGAGCATTATCCCCATTTTACAGTGTGGGGAAACAGAGGCACAGCGTGACTAAGCCCCAGATCCATTGGATCCAGACAACGGGCACTTTCCCACGGGTCGTGGTGGATTCTCCATCAGTGGCCATTTTTAAATCAAGGTGGGATGTGTTTCTAAAAGCTCTGCTCTGGGAATTCTCTTGAGGAAGTTCTCTGGCCTGTGTTATACAGGAGGTCAGACTAGGTGATCTGGGACCCAATGGGATCTGGGCTCCTAATTTCCATTGATTTCCTTGGAGGATCTGGGCCGAAGAGCCTGGAAGCCAGGACTCCTCCCCCAGGCTCGCTGCTCTACCCACTAGGCCTTCCATCCTTATTCAGAGTTGCCCACCAGTTGTGGCCCCTTATTATTCGGTGGAGGACAGCAGCACCTAGAGGCCCCGACCAAGACTGGGGCCTCCCGTTGCGCCAGGTGCTGCCGCAGATGGGGAGCCAGGGCCCGCCTCAAAGGAACTGACCAGACAAGGCCAAGTGTGGAAGAAAGGCAGGACGGTTCTCCCGGAGGGGGGGCGGGATGCTGGGGCTCAGACAGGGCAGGATTCTGAACAGGGCTCAGCACCCAGGATTGAGGCCGGCTGAGCTCTTCTGACAAACCTGGTCATTTATTCAAACACCTCAATGGGAGCAGGGCCGCCCCATGGAGGATCTAGCTCCCCGGGACGTGCCCGCGGTCTGTAGCTCAGCTGGGAAGTGAAGTCCCACCTCCCGCGTCCCCAGCGAGCGCAGTGACCACAAGGCTGCAGTCACGGACTCACAGGTCGTGCCCGCTCTTGGCGCCGTGCGGTCCGTGGGGGGTTGCCCCTTTCAGTGAGACAGCCCTTCTCCCGGGGGGCCACTCTCTCTCGGGGTTCAGCCCCTCCACCTGCTGGAGCCGCACCTCTCTGAGCCTTAGCACACCTGTTTCTCGCCATGGGCCCCCCCAGAGAGTCCACTCGCTCTGGATCCCCCAGGCCTCCACCCCCGAAAGGGACAATGCCCCCCCTGTTCTCTAGACCAGAGCATCTCTCAGCCAGCGTCAAACAGGAGGGTTTATTGAGTGTTGAACCCAGCACAGGAAACTCTCCGGGCCCTCAGGCCTGGCCTCCCTCAGCCCAGCACATCCCAGTCTCCCCTGCATCCAGGTGGGCTCTGCCTGCTCCCCCTCTCCAGCCCAGAGCCCCCCTGCTGCCCCTCTGGGCCGCTGATATCCCTGGCCCCAAGCCCCGCCTCTGTCCATTGTCTTCTCTCCAGGTAAACAGGGTCGTAAACCGGATTGCCTGGGCCTCCTCTCCCCTCTTGTCCTCTGGCCTCCAGTGCCGGGGTCTCCATTCTCCAGCCAGTGGCTGGGGTCCCAAGTCCCCTCGCCGGTCCCCTGTAACAACAAACTCCCTCTCCCCTCACCTCAACCCGTAACACCCAGGGCAACGGAGTCCCACCCCCTCTGCATGCAAACCCCTGGGAACCAAGAAACCCCCCCATAGGAAAACAAGAAAGTTAGAGGGAACATTGCTGGCAGGTGGCCAGCCAGTCTCTTTTTCTCTGGCCCATTTAATTTCCCGCCATCCTGTCTGGCTCCCAGGACCGCGCAGGCCCCGGGTGGGCGTCAGACCCCACATCTCACCCAGCCTGGGCTCTAAATCCAGTCAGAGCAGCCGGCAGACCCATCAGCAGCGCCCGGGGCTGGCTCCCCTCTCGTGGCCACGGGGTTGACGACTGAGCTGTCTCTGGATCTTCCCAGGCAGCAGAGAGGAGGCGCTGCGGGGCTGGGGGTTGCATTGCGAACAGTAATGATGGCGGTTAAAACCACACTGACACCCCCCTTCGCCATCTGCAGCCTGGCCTGCTACCCAGGACCCCCGTCTGCCTGGAGCCCTGGACACCTGCCCCAGCTCCCTGCCATGGGTGGGTGGCAGGGACATTTCATCCCGTGTGCTTTTCGACCTGCCTGCTCCCCGCCCTCACCTCTCCCAGCACCGCACCTTTTAATCGAGCTGCCAGGTACAGCGCCAAGGCCACCCCCCCCCCCCCCGCCCAGTGGGGTCCATCTCAAGCCCCCGCCATACCCGGCTCCCCATCCCTGGGACCTTCCTGCCCTCCGGAGAGTCTGAAAGCTGCGATGGGCCGAGGTGTCCACTAGGGGGGCCCAGCACACCACGAAACGCAAGAGACATCAGGGGCTGAGCTTTGCCTCCCCTTCTACTGCCCCCCCCCCCCAAACTGGGGAACGGGGAGGGGAGGTGTGGAGAGGAAACCCCACTTGATTGGGGATTAAGAGCAAGGATGTGGCGCTGCTGGAAGGGATGGCCGCAATCAGTTGCATCCCATGGAGCTCCCCGAATCGGCTCTGCTGCCAAGGCCTAGGTCGGTGACGTCCCCGCACAGCTGCCAGGCCTCTGGGGTTTAGGGTCCCTGCCTGGAGCTCATCCTCTAATGCAGAAGAGCCCAGCGCCTCCTGCAGGGGGGTTCTAGGAACTGCGAGCCGCATCCCAAAGCATAGGGCAGCGCAGAGATAGCAGCAGCTATTCCAGGCTCCTCAGAGGGGACACGGGGGTTAAACCCCCAAATGCCGTAGGGCATTAGACGCTCTCCGGCCCACATAGCACTGTGCGGGGTGCGGCTTATGTCGCTCGCTCAGGAGGGTGGGATATTCACCCCCCCTGAGCGACACACGTTTTGCAGCATAGGCCGTAGTGTAGACAGAGCCTTAGAAATGAGCCCCGAGCTCACGGGATCCCTCTGAGCGGGAACCTTCCTTGTAACAACAGGACTCGATTCAGCCTCGGGCCCGGCGAGGCAGCACATCACGCTGGGTCTCTGTGCCAGCCCTTCCCTGCCGCGACCTGCGTCCTCAGACGCAGAGATTGCAGCGGGCTTATGAGCCACGTTAGCGCCTAGAATATCGGGGCGTTAGCCAAGCGGTGCACGGGGCGCCCGGGACTGGAATCACCGGGGCAGAAGATCAGGCTTGAGGTGCATCATGTGGCGAGCCCAAGGCCGGAGAAGCCATGGGCAGGAGGGACGGCCCAGGCCTTCCCCGTCCCCACCCAGTGCTGGGCTTGGCTCGCTGTGGTGCCTCCACGCATGCTACAGAGACCGGGTGGCGCCAGCCTGGATCCGGCATGAGGGGGCATCTTCCCCTCCTCCACCCCACTTTGCTGTCTCTCTGGGCACATCCGATGCCAGTTTTGGCTCGTCGGCAGCCGCGCGGCCGGCCCTAAATAAAAACATGAGCTACGGCAACGGGCGGCTTCCCAGGAGAAAGGAGCAACGGTGTCTGGAGCTGATTTAAGTGGCTTCAACTAATTACACAGGCTGTTTAGTCAGGCCCCCGAGCGTTCCCTGTGTCGGCCTCCTTTGCCATGCTCCTTCGCTCCAGGCCGGGCCGAGGAATCGCCAGGGCAGGCGTGGCACAGAGCGTACGAGCATCCCCGACCACAGTGCCAGGGCGAGGCCGCAGGGAGGCCTGCGGGGCTGCTTCCTTGGGGGGCCAGGAAGGTGGGGGGAGAAGAGCCTCTGAGTTGCCCTAAAGGGGCCCAATGTAGGTGTTGGGGGATGCCAGGCTGGGCCCCTTCAGAGCTAACACCCCGCACCTCAGGCACCTAGGACGGGTGGGACTTTGGCAGGGAGGCCCGGAGGGGTGGTACTCTGGCTCACCCAGCGCCCAGGGGACGTGGCTGTCAGCGGGGATCAACCTCGGGGGCGGCTGGCCCCTTGGCACACAGAGCAGACGGCCGGTGGCCTTGGGCTGGCAGCAGTAGTAGGGCTGTTATCCCACCTTAGAAAGGGAGCCAAGGGGAGGGGAACTCGGCCTCGTCCCACTCTGCCCCTCCTGGGAGACAGGGGACCTCGAAACCTGCCCAGAGTCACGGAACCCAGGAATCCGGGCTCCCCCCACGGAACCCAGGAGTCCGGGCTCTCCACACCCCAAGAAACCCAGGAGTCTGGGCTCCCCGCACGAGGCCAAGGAAACAGGCGTCCGGGCTCCACCCACGGAACCGAGGAACCCAGGAGTCCGGCTCTCCACGCCCCACGGAACCCAGGAGTCCGGGCTCCCCCCACGGAACCGAGGAGTCCGGGCTCTCCACGCCCCACGGAACCCAGGAGTCCGGGCTCCCCCCACGGAACCGAGGAGTCCGGGCTCTCCACGCCCCACGGAACCCAGGAGTCCGGGCTCCCCCCACGGAACTAAGGAACCCAGGAGTCCGGCTCTCCACGCCCCACGGAACCCAGGAGTCCGGGCTCCCCCCACGGAACCGAGGAGTCCGGGCTCTCCACGCCCCACGGAACCCAGGAGTCCGGGCTCCCCCCACGGAACCGAGGAGTCCGGGCTCTCCACGCCCCACGGAACCCAGGAGTCCGGGCTCCCCCCACGGAACTAAGGAAACCAGGAGTCCGGGCTCCCTCCCAGGGAACCCAGGAGTCCGGGCGCGTGGGGGAGGGGGGGGCTGCTCCATCGACCTTCCGGCCGGCCCGTCTCGCTGGTTCCGGTCCTCCGGCCCCGCCCCCGCCCGGGCCCCGCCGCCGACACCCGCGGCCCCCGGCCCCGACCGCTGCGCTGCCACCTCGGGGTGAGTCCGCGCCCCCCCCCCCCCCGACCCCTCCCCCCGCGCAGCCCCTACAGCCCCCCCGGACTGGGAATTCTGCCCCCCCCCCCCCCGTTAGTCCCTGCCGGGGGGGCGGGGGGTGTTGCTGGTCCCGTTCGGGATTCCCCGGGCAGGGGAGGGGCCGCCCAGCCTCCGTCCCCTCCCCCACAGCACATGGCCCTCGCGGGGGGGCGGGGGGCGGAGCGAGCCCTTTGCCTGGAGTCTCGCCAGCCACCGGACCGGGGCCTCCCGTCTGCCCAGCGGGGCCGGAGCAGGGCTGAAATGGCCAGGTGGGGTCTGTGTTATTGTAGGGTCGCTCATGGGGGCCCCCACGTCGTGTGCTTTCCCCTCCCCCTCCCCCGCGTGGGTGCCCTTGTAGGGCTGCCCAAGGGGTCTGGGGCCGAGGTCGCTGCTGTTGTAGGGTGGCGGGGAAGGGGGGGGGGGTTGGTGCAGGTTTAGGGGGGCGTGGGACACCTGCAATGTGGGGGTGTCTGTGGTAGGGTTATTGAGGTTGTGGGGCAGCCGTTCTGGGGTCCCGGGAACTGGGCGATTGTGGGGTCACCCGGCTCTGCTACAGGGGCCCCATATTGTGTGTTTCAGGGGTGGGGTGGGCAGGGGAGGGGGCCCCATGGTATCGGAGAGCATGGGGTCGAGCTGGGGGCAGCAGGCTGGGTATCCGGGGGGCGGGGGGGAGCAGGCTGGGCAGTGGGGTGAATCTGGGCGGGGGCTGGGCTGTGGGGTGCAGGAGGGAGCCGGCGGGGTTGCTGACCGTTCATACTCGTCTCTGCCTAACCCGCCGCCCCTTCCCTCCTAGCCGGCGCGGAGCCAGGATGGCGAAGGAGATGCGGGCGCAGTACGAGCCGGTGGCGGAGATCGGCGTCGGCGCCTACGGCACCGTCTACAAGGCCCGGGACCTGCAGAGCGGCAAGTTCGTGGCCCTCAAGAACGTGCGGGTCCAGACCAACGAGAACGGGCTGCCGCTCTCCACCGTGCGCGAGGTGGCGTTGCTCAAGCGGCTGGAGCATTTCGATCACCCCAACATCGTCCGGTGAGGGGCTGGGGGCGGCTGGGCGGGGGGAGGAAGCCCAGGCCCCGGGGGAGAGGAATTGCACATGGGGCTGGAGGGCGCTTAGTTTGCATTGGAGGGAGTTTGGTTTTGGGGAGCCACTTCCCTCTGCACCCCCTGGGATAAAGGTCCCGGGCTATGCAAGAAGGGGAATCAGTATCCCGTGGGGGGGACTCGGCTGGGGGTTCTGCCGATGCCAGTCTGGGGCATGGTCGGCTTTACAGAAACTCTGGGGTGAAGGCAGGAGGGTGGGGAGAGCTCCAGGGAAGGAGGTCACTGGTGGGTGGGGTCCCCATCTTGCCCCTCTCCCTGGCAAGGAGTGGGGAGGGGTCCCTGATCTGCGTAGGAGGCACACGGCCAGTCCTGCTTGGGGGTTGGAGTGGCCGGGCAGGGGACAGAACCCTGCCCGGCTCTCTGGGGCCTCTCTTCCTGTATGAGCTAATCCCTGGAAGCGGCCCCGGGGCGCTCTGCGCTCGTTTTTCCAGCTCTGGGAAACGTGCGGCCGGTTCTAGGAACTGAGCCGCGTTCTGGGAGCTGCCTCCTTCCAGCGGCTCCTGAAACGCCAGCCGCGGGGAGGGAGAGCGCCCGGGGCTGGGCCCGCGGGATGGCTCCGCTGGCAAACGGGCGGGTTTCCACTGGCAGAGGATGGCCGTTCTCCCCCTTAAGAGGGGCCCACCTGTGCTGGGGGTGGAGGAGGACGCTCAAGAGCTGTTCTGAGTAGGGTGACCAGACAACAAATGTGAAAAATTGGGATAGGGGTGGGGGGTAATAGGAGCCTGTACAAGAAAAAGACCCCAAAATGGGGACTGTCCCTATAAAATCGGGACATCTGGTCACCCTAGTTCTGAGTCTTGCCCGGCCTTGGCCCCTGCGTGTTTATAGGCCCGTTGCGTTAGCCATTCTCTGCCAGCTGGTTCTGCTCCGCTTTGGGATTCTGCCAATGCCAGCCTGGCACACGGCCGGCTTTACAGAAACACTGGGGTGAAGGCAGGAGGGTGGGGAGAGCTCCAGGGAAGGAGGTCACTGGTGGGTGGGGTCCTCATCCTGCCCCTCTCCCGGCTGTACGAGACGCTCGGGGGGGTAAATAGAGACGTTTTAGGGAGCTGCTAAAAATCCAGCCTCGGTAGCAGGGCCTTAGGGGGCGGGGGCAGGGTTCGTGGGACGTGTGGCAAAGCATTGGTGGGGGGTGCCTCGAGGCAGGGGGAGGTGGCAGGGGTGCGTTGGGGGTTAAGGGCAGCCCCCTCTCAAGGGACGGTTGCTCGGTCCTGCTGCTGCCTGGGTGCTTAGCTCCCTGGCGGCCTCCTATGGTGAGAGGGGCTAGTGGAGCCGCTCCGACCCCACTGCGAAGGGCCTGGCCCTGGCACGCTGCCCCCCCGCCGTGATCTCCGGGGGTGGGGACCCCGCTGGCCTTGGCGCGGCGGCGCCCCCTGTCAGAGGAGCTTGCGGGGGCCGGTTCTGCTGGCTCCGTCCCTTTGAGTCGCGGGCCCTGAGGGATGCAGACGGAGTTTCCGTTCTAGCTGCCCGGGAGCCAGCCCGGCCCTCCTGTCTCCTCCCTGCTACCAGCTTCGCAGACATTTCCCAGGCAGTTCCCAGCCCCTTGCCTGCCTCCCTGTGCCGGAGGGCAGGAGGGCGATGCAGTGGGGGGAAGGATCTGGGCTGATTCGCTTCCAGGAAGCAGGGAGGAAGCAGTGGGGCCACAGGAATCGCTGATTGAGTTAGCCAGATGCGAGTCTGGAGCCCTGCTTTGGGCTATCGGGCGGCAGGATCTGCAGCTGGGGAATCGAATCAGCTCAGTCCTGGCTGCAGCTCTGTTACCGGGCGGGGGGTTGATACTGTGAGCTCGGGGGCATGCTCAGAACGGGGGGCTCAGGAAGCCTGTCCCCAAATTACCCTGTGATATAAAGCATGGGGGGCAGGAAAGGGGGCTAAGGGTTGGGACTGAGGGGCATTGGCAGAGCTGGGGCAGAGGAGCCCAGGGCTGGGATAGCAGGTGGCTGCGGGTCAGCACTGGGGGGACATTGGCAGAGCTGTGTTCCATCCCTCTAGATGGGCCTGGGGGCGGGGGGGGGGGAGTATGTCACTGGCCCCCATCAGTCCCGCGCTGGGCCCAGACACCCCATGTCCTTTGTGCTGTGTCGAGCCAAATCGTTGGGTTCCTGCAGCGGCGAGCGGGGGCCCCCGCTTCCAGCAGAGCCTGTGTCAGTCAGATCCCTGCTCCCCCCCCCCGCAGCCCCCCGCTAAGCTCCCTCCTCCGCCTCGCCACAGGTTGATGGACGTCTGCGCCACCACCCGGACGGAGCGCGAGACCAAGGTGACCCTGGTGTTCGAGCATGTGGATCAAGACCTGAAGACGTATCTGGACAAGGCGCCGGCCCCTGGCTTGCCAGTGGAGAAGATAAAGGTACCGGGGGAACCGAGCTCTCGGCTGTAGGGACCCCGCCCCGTGGCACCCACTGCCCTCGTGACGGGCAGAGAAGGGCTGCTAGGGGGGTCGGGGAGGGGAGAGCCGCTCGTCCAGAGGAGGCTCCCGGAGCAGGGCTGGTTCAGCCTGGCCTGAACACATCTGCTTGCTCTCCATCAGTACAGCTGGGGGAAGCCCAGGGGAGGGACAAGCTAGGGTCTGGGTCCAGGGACAAACTGGCTGGTCCGGAGCTGGAGCCGGATAGCTCCGCGAATGGGATGACGTGACGGGCTCCGGGGCTGGCCTCGATCCCCGTTCCTGTCCGGTGTCCCTGGCCCCTGGGGCAGGCGGGGGAGCTGACCCCGCGCTCTTCCCCCCCCCTGCTCGGCCAGGACCTGATGCGCCAGTTCCTGAGCGGCCTGGACTTCCTGCACTCGAATTGCATCGTGCACCGCGACCTGAAGCCCGAGAACATCCTGGTGACCAGCAGTGGGCAAGTGAAGCTGGCGGACTTCGGCCTGGCCCGGATCTACAGCTGCCAGATGGCCCTGACCCCTGTGGTGAGCGCTCCCGGCCCTAAGGCCTGTGCATGTGGAGGGGGCGGGCGGGAGCAGCTTTTGGCTCATGGAGCCCGGCTTTGACCTGCCGAGGTGCCTCGTCCCCAGGCCCCCTGCGGTGCCTACGATGGCGCTGTGGGGAGGGGAGCGAATTTGCAGGGTCGGTGTCTGAGCCGCTGCCGTGGGTGGGGATGGGGGTTGGGAGCCGGGTGAGCCTGAGTCACTGGAGGGTGACTGCTTGATGCTTCGTCCTCTGCTGCAGGCGTCTTCCTCTAGAGGCGCTGGCCCGGCCCCGAGCTGGAAATACTGTGCCAGCCCCGGGCTCCTTCCCCGGGCCGGCCTGGCCTGCTCTCGCTGTCTGTGAGCCCACGCGGTGCTCGGAGCAGATGGGGCAGCAGCCGGCTGGGTTCCCTCTCTGCTCCGAAGGGGGGATTTCCCCAGGGTTCGGCGCCGCCCGGACACGCGCGCTTCCCATTACCCCGGCAGTGGGATCTTCACTCGGCGTCTACGAGGGACCCCCCCGGTGGAGGGGATCCTGGGGAGACCCCCGCCGTGCCGAGTGGCCCCCTTGCTGCCGATGCTGGTGGGAGCGGGGTGTGCCCCAGCCCTGCTTGAGGGCTGAGCGATCTGCGGGTTCTCCAAGCTGCTAACTTCCAGCCTTTGGGGCCACTGGGGCCAGGGCCTGGGGCAGCCCCGCCCGGGCAGGCTGGGTCTGTTGCTGTCGGGGGTTACCCCGCCATGTCTCCACGGAGACGAGGGCCAGTGTGGTGGGTCCCTGTGGGGGGCGGGGGGGCAGCTGCAGCCCCTATGCCGCTTCCCCGCAGCCAGTGGGGTGCATGGAATCTGTAGGGTAAATATTGTGCCATAGACAGGAAGTGGGACCGGCGGGTGGGGACACTCAGCCTAAAGGCATTTCCTGCCTGGCAGGGACCAGGAGCTCTGAGCTTCCAACCAGCCCTGGAGAGACTCGCCCTCCAGGAGATGGGGGACTCAGGCTGCTTGCGGGAGGGGCACCCTAAACCCCAGCAGGCTTCTAGCCAGCGGGGAGTGGGGGGCACAGTCTGTGTCTGGGAAGCATCAGGACGTGTGGCCTTGGGGGCTGCCTCACTAGGGCGTCTCCCTGCCCTGGGGGGTTGTCGCCCCCCCTTACGTGACTGTGCCCGTGCAGGTGGTTACCTTGTGGTACCGCGCCCCGGAAGTGCTGCTCCAGTCCACCTACGCCACCCCCGTGGACATGTGGAGCGTCGGCTGCATCTTCGCGGAGATGTTCCGGCGGAAGTGAGTGTGTGCGCGGGGAGGAGCTTGGCGGGTGCTGAGCAGGGCCAGGGGTGCCTGCAGACACCGGGCGGGCACGGGCGGGCGTGGGCGTGGCTGTGTGTGTCGCAGGTAGGCCTGGCTGGATGTCCATGTATGACCATGAACCCCACCCACAACCTCCCAGGGTGGCATCTCCCCAGCACCACTTAAGTGCTTGGTGCCAGAGGGTCGGTCTCGCCAGGTCCCTTCTCTGGGCGGGAGGCGTCGTGCCCGGGTGTTTGATGGAGCCAGGAACCTTGACTCCCAGGCTTCTGGGGACTAGGACGGGCACGGCTGGGTTGTCTCTGGGCTCCGGGCGGCAGCCCATGGTGGAGAGCCCACCTGCTGGTCTCTGCCTCCCCAGCCCCTTGCTGCAGCTTAGCAAGCCCAGCTGGGAGACAATTGATTAGGGCTGAGCCAGGAACTACCTCCCTCTCGGCTTATCGGCTCCGCTCTGTGCTGATAGACGGGGAGGGGCCCCCACGCTGCCAGATCTCCCCTCCGGCCTTGTGGGCTCAGCTCTGGGCCCCTCCAGGGGTGGGGGGGATGTGTGATAATGAGGCTGACGCCCTGGTGCCCAGCCGGCCCCTTCTGAGCAGGTCATGGCTAGCTGGGGGAGGGGAGTGGGGCCTGTTACTGCCCTTGTTACTGGCCCCTCCAAGCCCCCCTGCCATTGCCCCCCCATAGCAAATCCTGGCTCTGCTTCTGATCTGGGTCTGCCCCCAAGGGAGGGGGGAACGGGGCAAACGGCGGGGAGCACGCCCCACGCTCAGCTCAGCAGCCGGCCCTTCTCTCCCCCCGCAGGCCCCTCTTCTGTGGCAACTCAGAAGCCGACCAGCTGGGCAAGATCTTTGAGTAAGTTCTGAAGCTTCCCTCGTGTCTTGCGGGGTGGGGCTGGATGGGGGGGGGGGGTGGCACCCTGGGATCTCAGCTCGGGAGGGGGATGCAGCTCTTGAATGAGGCACTAAGGGCCGAGCCAGGGTGGGGCTGGGGGACCCAGCCTGGTTGAGAGCCGCTGATTGATGGGACAGGGTGGGGCGGCGGGCCTGGGTTTAGTGCTGCTGCTGGAGGTATAAACACGAGTTTGTGGGTGGGTGGCTGCTGGACGCTTGTCGCCGTCGCCTTTATCCTGTTAACAACCCTCCGGGACACTCGGTAACCGACCCCACCTGCTGCACTCCAAGATTAAGCAGCACAAGGCTGGACCAGCTTAGAGGGACCCCTTCCCACATCCCCCCCTTCTCCCCGGGGTGACCAAGGAAGGAGGCGACCGGCCACATGTTAGTGGAGGGTTTTTTTGGCCGCCTGGGTGCAGATAGACCAGGAGCTGCCTCCCGCAAGCGGCCCGGGCCCAGCACTGCGGACCACGAACGGCTCTGTGCTGGAGGAGGAAAGGTGCATTTCAACCCTGGGGCCGAGGGGGCAGGAGCGGTGACGGGGCTTCGAGCTACCCCTGCCTGGTCGGCCCGGATCGGAACCCAGGTTAGTTAGTTACCAGGCGGATACGGTCGCGCCTAGGAGTGGCAGTCACGGACCGGGACCCCTTTGTGCGCGGCGCAGACAGAACAGAGACGGCCCTTGCCCCAGAGAGTGGCCGCTGTGAGGGACCAGTCTGGTGAACATGGGGGTTAAAAAGGCCCCTTTGTTCCTAACTGAGAGGAGGCTGGAGGGGCAGAGAGCCGGGGAGGGAGATACCTGCTAGGAATGGCGGGGGAGCCGGCGGTCAGCCCCGGCCTCCCCAGGATTCGGAGCTGGGGCTGTGTAGGGGGCAGATGGGACAGGGAGTCACCAGGGGGTCAGGGAGCCTGGGCTCGGCTCACCAAAGGGCTTGTGGAGGAAATGGGACGGTGGTATCCTTGGAATCCCAGGCAACGTTAACCTGGGGAACTCGCTGCCACAAGGGCTCACGAGGCCGAGCGCTCGGCAGGGTTTGGGACGAGAATCCGGCCCGCCATGGGCAACACGAGAGAGAGAAAAACACCATGTTTTTTAACAAGGGATCAGAGTCCTTTAGCCTCAGGGCAGAGGGAAAACGCTGGCTGGAGTTAGTAGGGCAGGTTGTTCCCCCGCATCCTGGGCAGGGTTCCCCCGCACCTTCCTTCATCCTGCCCGTGGATCTCTGCTCTGGGCTGGCAGTGCCCACGTCCCCACCCCCCTGCCTGGGTGCCAGCAGCTGTGCAAAATCCCCCCCCCCCCCCCCCCCCCGCATCCCAGTCGGTCTCTTCTCTCCCCTCCCCCGCAGCATGATCGGGCTCCCGGCAGAGGACGACTGGCCCCTGGATGTGGCCCTGCCGCACTGCGCCTTCACGGCACGCTCCCCGCAGCCCGTGGGGTATATTTGTGCCAGAGATGGACAAGCTGGGGGCGCAGGCTTCTCTTGGTAGGTCGGAGTGGGGGGCGGGGTAGCAGCAATAATTTAGACTGAGGCGAATTGGGGTGGGGGGAGGCCCCGGCTTTGCGGCTGAGCGCCTAGAGTTGCTGATACTGCTTGGAGAGACAAGCGCCTGGTCTGCGGGCGGCAGCCGCCGGCGTCTCCGCGGTGGGACCCAGGCCGTGTTTGTTCCCACCCCGAAACCAGCCCGTGGGATTTGGAGGGGGGAGAGTACTGTGCTGGGAGAGCAGGGGGGGTGAGGAGCACCAGCAGAGCTGTGGGGTGGGGAGCCCAGGGCTGGGAGAGCAGGGTGGGGTGAGGAGCACCCACAGAGCTGTGGGGTGGGGAGCCCAGGGCTGGGAGAGCAGGGTGGGGTGAGGAGCACCAGCAGAGCTGTGGGGTGGGGGCCCAGGGCTGGGAGAGCAGGGTGGGGTGAGGAGCACCAGCAGAGCTGTGGGGTGGGGGCCCAGGGCTGGGAGAGCGGGGGGGGGGGGGGTGAGGAGCACCAGCAGAGCTGTGGGGTGGGGGCCCAGGGCTGGGAGAGCGGGGGGGGGGGGGTGAGGAGCATCAGCAGAGCTGTGGGGTGGGGGCCCAGGGCTGGGAGAGCGGGGGGGGGGGGGGGTGAGGAGCATCAGCAGAGCTGTGGGGTGGGGAGCCCAGGGCTGGGAGAGCAGGGGGGGGTGAGGAGCACCAGCAGAGCTGTGGGGTGGGGGCCCAGGGCTGGGAGAGCAGGGGGGGGTGAGGAGCACCAGCAGAGCTGTGGGGTGGGGGCCCAGGGCTGGGAGAGCAGGGCGGGGTGAGGAGCACCAGCAGAGCTGTGGGGTGGGGAGCCCAGGGCTGGGAGAGCAGGGGGGGGTGAGGAGCACCAGCAGAGCTGTGGGGTGGGGAGCCCAGGGCTGGGAGAGCAGGGGGGGGTGAGGAGCACCAGCAGAGCTGTGGGGTGGGGGCCCAGGGCTGGGAGAGCGGGGGGGGTGGGGGGGGGGGTGAGGAGCACCAGCAGAGCTGTGGGGTGGGGGCCCAGGGCTGGGAGAGCAGGGGGCTGTGGGTCGGGGAGGGGGTATCGACAGATGGGACAGGACGCAGGGTCCTGTTAACGGGGGGGGGGGGGGGGGGGGGCTCAGACCCGAAGTCCCCTCTCTGTGGGGGTTGGGTCGGCTCTGTCCCATTTAACCCTTTCTCCTCTCCTCCCTAGGAGATGCTGACCTTTAACCCCTACCAGCGGATCTCGGCCTTCAACGCACTGCATCACCTTTACCTCCAGGACAAGAGCCCGGTGGAGGGGTAACGCCCCAGCGCCCCCCCTCACGGGGACCCAACGGAGGACTTTGGGAGAGCGCAAATTCTGCCCCTGCAGCCACGGCCCCTCCTCGCATTCAGTCCCCCATGTCCCCGGAGGGGGGGGGCGCCGCCACCAGCACGCACATGGAGACGGACTCGAGCAGGGAGCGAGATGCCTCCTCCCCGGGGGGGACGCTGGGATTCCGGTGGCGTCTCCCCCTCCCCCCCCGGGGGCGCGTGGTCCCGGGCAGGCCTAGCTCTGTTTAAGGTCAGTTTGTGTTGGGAGGGGGCCCGGCGGGGCCTCGCCCGAGTTCCCACGGACACTTCGAGTAGCCTTTTGTAACCGTTTACAAGATAACTGTTGCTGCCTTATCACATTCCAGCCTCCTGCCGCTGGTCTCAGCTCTTCCCACCCACCCCCCCGCCCGGCGAGGGGCTGAGAGCAGCACCACGGACCCCCTCCCCCCCCCCCACTAGGGGCAGGTGGGTTTTTGGTTGTTTTTTACAGGAAATATTCGCGCGCGGTTTTTTTTACTGCCAGGGCGAACCGCCGGCTTCTTGGTGCACATGTGGGAGTTGCTTCCCTGAGGGCGGATTGGGGAATCCCAGGGTGGGGTGCTCCCCTGGGGCCGGGGATGGACAGTTTATATTTATAATGACTCTTCTCAGACACTTAAAACTTTTGTTTTTTTAAATCGGCTCTAAAACTGGTGAGAGCCCAATAAAGGGAAGGCAGGGGGATGGGAGGGCAGCGGCCCCACCCCTGCCTGCTTTGTCACTTGGCTTGCCTGAAAGTGTCTTGGGTTTGAATGGTGTGGCTGAGAAGCCAGGACCGCCCCCCTCGTTGGGGTGGGGGGGTGTGTGTCAGAGGTCCCCTTCCTCTGATCGCTGCTGGACCAGTGGCAGGTTCCGGGGTCAGCTGGGCATTGCCCCTCATTGCTCTCACCAGGCTTGTCTGGGTCTGAGAGCCGGGGTGGGGTCTCAGCCCCAGGAAACAGGCACCCCTTCCTCTGCGGCACTGGACAGAACCGTGCCCCCTGCTCCCAGAGCTTCCATCCAGGCTGCAGCGGGGTGGCTAGAGCCAGGACCCTGAGATCTGTGTATGTCGTCTTACCGGGCATCCCCCCTTAAGGGGAGGGGTCATGCTAATGTTCCTGCCTTCTGGGGGGGCGTCTCACTGCTGCCGGGGAGGGGGGCACTGCACCTTTACTCCGAGGGGGAGTGTCCACCCTCCAGTGATACCGCAGAGCCGGAGGTCACTGAAAGGTGTTTATTTGAATGATCGAGAAAGTAACAGATACACACGACAGTGAATGAGCGGTGCAGCTTCTGCTTCGCTAGCGCCCCGGCCGGGTTCTGCCCCACTTCCAAGGGAACCCGCCCCGAGCGCTGCTGGGAAAGCACCCTCCGAGCCAGCGAGCCCAGCGAGCGCACTCTAGTATCGCTGCCCAGGGCTGAGTCACCTTGGCGTCCTGAGGGCCTGTGCATGGGACCTTGCCCTGTGGCTCTGTTTACAGACCAGCTGGGGCAGGGAGATGGGCAGGACTGGGGGCTGGTGACTTCCCCAGGGAGCGGGGGATGTGCCGTCATCAGCTGAAGCCCTGAACTCCAGGCCGGCTCAGCTGGCAAATGATTCAAGCGGGTGGCGGAGAGGAAATCGACTCCTTCAGCGCCCTGGTCTCCCCGCTCGGTGGGGCTGCGCCCAGGTGCCTCCTAATGACAGCCAGCACCCAACGCGCATTTAACACTGAGGCGCAGGTGCTCTCATTGAGTTCCCTACGGGGGGTTAATTAACAAAGGAGCCAGAGGCCGGTGAATACAGCCTGGAAGCTGAAGGGCAGAGTTTGGGGAGAGGGCCCTTGACTGAAGCGTGGCTGGAGAAGCCCCCCCCCCCCCATCTCCTTGCCCCCAGCCTGGTGCAGGGAGGGCTCCGTCGCACAGCAGGAAAACACCTTCTACTCCTACAGCATACCTAGAGTTTCCAGCTAGACGTATAAATAAATAGCATGCAGCCCCTCGGGCTTCTAACCACACTAATCACAAGGGCGAGGGGACTCCGAGGTGGGGCGGGAGGAAGAATTAAAACTATCCAGTGTTGGTTACGGGATGGTGCTTCTCCTGAGGGGGCTTCCCCAGCTCTGCCCAGGCCTTCTGCATGCGAGGGGAGGGGGAGCAGCAAGAAGCCACAGAGGGAACCCTGCAGAGATCACCTGGGCCAGGAATCCAGGCAGGGGGTGGCCCCTCTGCAGCAGGCCAATGCCTTTGAGAGCGTAGAAGGCGGCAGCTGGTCTCTGCTGCCCCGGGGGGAGGTTAGGGTCCGACAGCTGGGGGCGAGGGGGTGTGTGACGGACACGGAGGTCAGAGGCTTTGAAAGATGCTTTTGCAGGGGGCTGAGGAGCTGGGCCAAGGCTCAGAAATGTTCCTGCAAAGCCCTTACGTGGGGCAAGAGGGAAGCAGGAGCAGCTGCCCAGGTCCCACCTGCTGAGAGGTTACAGCTGGGCTCTTAAGATTCTGCTTATATGAAGGATAAAAATGCCACATTTCCTGCTACGCACCAGCACCCGGTACCTGTTACACCCCCCCCCGCCCCCTTTTTGGATTAATACAAAGGCCCCGGCTCTGTGGTCTCTAAGCCCTCTCCTTGGCGGGTCAGCGCAGCTGTGGCCAGGTTAGTTTCCACAAGGGTAAATGTAGCCCTGGAGTTTGCTCCTGGCCAGGCTGGCATGGCAGGTCTCGGCAGGGCAACACCCCTCTGCGATCGGCTACGTGCCAGGGACAGCCGGCGAGCTGGTCGGAGCAGGGCACTCACTATAGCTGAGCAGCTTCATGCTTCTAGCCGTGCCCAACGCTCAGCACGGCTGAGCCCGGGCTCTCGCGGCACGAGAACGTTCTCGCAGGGCTCCCCACCCAACGCCCCTCTCACCAGCCGCTTGCCAAAGGCGTCATATCAAGGATGGAGCCGCGCAGCTGCCGGTGCATCCGCTCAGCGCTTTGGTAACACGGCGGGGACAGGGGGGCAGATGCAGGCGTCGCTTTCCTCCCGCACAGTGGAGGGAGATGGATTCTCGGGTCCTAGCGGCTGGGGAGGGGAGGGGAAGGGGGCGGATGGTCTATAAGAAGGCACTGGGATTTGCTCTGGGGTCTTTCTGGTTTCTGTAGCGCATAGCTAGCAAGACTCCGAGGATCTAGGAGAACAGAGAGAGAGAAGGGGGGGGTTAGGCACAATGGGGGCTCCCCATGTCACAGGCTGCTGGTGTCACTGCTCAGGGCTTTGCTAAGAGGTTACCTGGGGTCCCCTCTCCCCCCACCCCGCTCCATCCCCGGCTGGAGGAATTACCTCCGTGAAGCTGAAGAAGAGTCCGACTCCCCCAAGGATTTTCAGGGCCTCATCTGAATGCTTCAGCATCTTCTCCCCGCACTTGGGACAGCTGGACACGTGGCCATTGGTCGTGTTGTCCTTACACATCTGGAGAGGATGATAAAACCCCACAGTGATACTCCCCTCGTGGGCAGGGCGGCGTGGCTACAGGGGAGCAGAACCATTCCCCCATTAGCGTCCCGTGACCCCTGCCGGGAGATCACGGCACAGGCAAGGGGGCCGGGCGGGAACGGGATTCCCTCCCCTAAGGGAGACGTGCCCGATCCGCCGCCAGCCCCAGCGCCTACAGACTCATGCTCAGCCAGGGCTTCTCCCTGAATTTAGTGCTGCTGGGAGCAATCAGAGTTATAGCCCTGGAGCCCGAACGCCTCAATGGGGAACCCGGCCTTAGATCTCCCAGCTGGCCTCCCCTGGGGGTGAACAACCGGGCACCCCTAGAGAGCCGGGAAAGTCCCGAGGCAGAAGCGCTGGGGTGAGGCGCTGCCCCGCCCCGGGACTCACGGCTGCGCAGAAGTTGTAGTCCATCTGGAACGTCTTGATGGCCACGGGGTCGTTGGTGTTGTTTAGCAGCCCGCAGCAGTTGAGATTCACCTCGATCTCGTTGCGGGTCTTGTTGCTCAGCATGTCCCAGGCGGCGCGGAAGAGACTCTCCTGTGGACAGAGCCCCCCGGGGTTACCCCACGACCAGCAGAGCCAGCCAGCGCCCTGCCGGCCACGGCTGCGCCCACCGCAGCAAGGAGACCAGCCTGCAACACTGCTCTGCAGCCACTAGAGGACGCTGTTCCCTGCAGCCAGAGCTTTTCCCCCCCTTTCCATGGGGGCCTAGCTTTAGAAGAAGGATAGTGGGGGAGAAGAGGGAGTCCTAGGAGGGGAGCCGGCCCCTGGCAGACAGAGGTGGGGGAAGGAGCACCCCCCCCCCCCCAAGAATACAATAATGGGCACAGCCAGAGTCAACGATGGGGCGGAGGGCAGGGCCTGACGTGATCAGTGGGGCTACACATGTACCCGAATTGTGAGCTCAACGACAGGAAGGGAGCACAAGTTCTCAAGATATCGTGGCAACACCCACCAGGAACGGGGCGACAGAGACAAAAAGGCCCACTGCTCTAACTCGAGGGCTGGGTTGCAATCAAGCCTGGGACCAGACATCAGGGAAGCAAAAATCGGTGTGTTGGAAACTAGGGCCGATTGATGGACAAGGCAAGGAGGGGACGGGCTGTTCCGCCCCGCCCACCGCCTCCCTTTGCAGGGGTCTGTAAAGAAAGAGACTGGGGAGAAAAATCAGCCTGGAGCCCACCCCCACTAGCTCCTGGGATCTCAGCCCTCCATCAACCTGAGAGATGCCCCGGCCAGGCCTGGGGGATCCAGACGACATCGCCGCCGTCACCAAATCCCAGCTGGGATGAAACGGGCTCGGACTTTACCAGCTGCAGCCGCGCCAGGCAGCTCAGTTAACTCCTCTCTTCCCTGCAGGGCCGTTCTTACCAGCGTCGATACCGTCTAGAGCAGGGGTGGGCAAACTTTTTGGCCCAAGGGCCACACTGGGGTTGCAAAACTGTATGGAGGGCCGGGTCGGGAAGGCTGTGCCTCCCCAAACAGCCTGGCCCCCACCCCCTATCTGCCCCCTCCCAGCCCCCCTCCAACCCCCCCACCCACGCTCCTTGTCCCCTGACCACCCCCTCCTGAGACCCCCCCCCAGCACTGCGGGAAGGATGTTGGAGGACTATCCCTCTGACCGCACTGATGGGCTAGTGAGACATCTGCCAGGCCCAGAGCTTAGTGGGAACTCTCCCTAGCCGGGACAATCTGCAGCCTGCCAGTCACCAAACCCCTTTGAACCCGTTGGTTGGAAGCCAGAGGGGCAGCTGCCAGGACCCCTTCCCGTTTCCCCGTGTAGACGGATGTACAGATCCTCCAGCGCCTCTAGCGGGGCGGGGCAGGGAGGCAGACTCACCTCTCTGCTTGTGTTAAGGGCCAGGCACGAACAGGACACTCCCAACTGGAAGAGAAAGACGAGCCCCAAAATGACCATGTACTGAGGAAGAGTCTGTGTTAAGGAAACACGGGGGGGGGACGCTGCCATCTCCTCCTGCCCCCTTACCCAGCCTCTGGGGTGGAACAGGACAGTGACAGCAACAGCATCTTCCCAGGCAGCTTCCTTTGCCAGCTGCCCAATCCCATGCAGAAGACCAAACCTGTGCCACGCTCTAGCACCCGCTATCCATAGCCCACTGTTATTTCGGAGGAGCCAGGCATCTCCCATGGAGAGGACACCTCCTATCTGTGCAACGCTGCCAACGCCCCGAGCATGCTGGGTGCTTCCCACGGCGACCTTCTGAACTTCAGACTGGAACTGCGTCCCCAGGGTGGGTCATTCCAGAGCAGGCCCCTCGGGCGGGTCTCTCCTGCAGACAAGCCCTGGGGTGGGGGCTGTACCAGCTCCCTGGTACAGGCAGGGAACCTGAGACAGGACGGGGAAGTGACGGGTCTAAGATCAGAGCTAGGTTTTCTTATTGCACAAGGTCAGGGCAGAGCCGGAGTGGAACCCAGGAGGCCCCATTGGCCGGGTCCTGCTCCAACACCCTGTTCAGGGGACAACGTGGGTCGTTCCGGGAGCAAAGGACATGCAAGGACCCCACCGTCCCAGGTGCCTTGGGAAGAGGAAAGGGGCCATCTTCCTCGAGCCCACCCATAGCAGCCACGCTGGCATCTTACCCTTCCCGAGGGGTGACCATCAAAGGCTAATCAGGGCCCTTTAAACACAGATTATTATCCACAGGCAACCTCCTCGCCCCCCAAGCACACGTCAACGTAGAGCTCAGTAAACAGCTGAGTCAGAGAAGGCAACAGACATAAAACCAGCGGCCTCCGCTTGCTGCCCGGAGTTTGTCCACCCTGCTTTTCTGCAGAGCCACCATTTAAAGTGTGTGTTTGGGGGGGGGGGGGGGGGATTTTCCACCCCCCTATCCCACCCCTCCTCCAGCAGCCCGATCCCCCAAGCCCAGGGCCCCCTCCAGCAGTGAATGGCGGTGGGACCCACACTGCAGGGCACTGTGCCATTTGGGTTCGGCCGGCTCCGAGGTTTATGCTGCAGCCTGGCCACCCCGAGGTGGTTACAGGATGAGGCTGATCTCTGGCTGTGCTAGGCAGGGTGCAAACAGGACAGAGCCCCCCAGGGCATCCACCCTACGGCCTAGTCTCCCCTTCAAAGGCTCGCGGTCTAGCCCTACTGGCAAACACCTAGGGGACCCACCGCTTACACCCGTTGGCTGAGGGAAATAAGCTCTTCCAGCCAAGTCCTTGTACCCCAGTATAACCGCACCTACGGCAGGGCCAAAAGAAAGGCCCCTGCCTACCCGCCATTGGTCAGCTGACGCGAGCAGCTTGCGCAGAACCTGGCCTAAGTGATTTGAACGCCTGTGCGGCCCTAGCCTGGATTTCAGCCCTGCAGCCTCACCCTTTCCCTGCTGGCCCGTTTGAGAGTTAATGACCTCTTACTTCAGCGTTTCCTCCTGCTGTGGGCCCCCTAAAGTCAGGAGTATTGCCCGTCGCCGAGATCGGAACGATCCCCACCGAGACCTAGCCTTTGCCCTCGGGTGCCTAGGGGGCATTTGCCACCCAACCTTGCTTAACGAGAGTGGAGGCTGGCAGAGTTCCCGTCGCCCTGGCTGAGGTCTCCACCTCTACAACCACCAGCCAGCTCAGCTGAATCTCTGGCTGGTTTCTCAAAAGTTAAAAGGTTTCAAGGGGAGCGGTGGTTTCCTCTTCGCATCACTTCCCCTTCGCTGAAATATCAGCCCATTTATAGGCGGCAATCAGCCATGCCTGGCCTCGTTCGCGCCTCACCTAGGTAGAGACGGGCTCTGCCCCAGCCCGGGCCCAAGACGGGTCCCCAGGTCCCTTCTGGCGAGCGCCTGCCTGGCGTAGAGCCTGCGGCAGCCCCTAGCAACCAGCACCCACTGCTAAGTGCCCCAGGGATGTGACAGGCTCGGCAGAGGAAGAGCCCGTTCGAAGTGCGGCAGCTACATCTGCCAGCCTCATGACAGCCAAATGGAGATGAAAAACCCCACCCACGCGCGAGGGGAGCAGAACAAGCTGCACGTCAGCCTGGCTGCCGGAGGGGGTGGGGTGTGTTGGGGGGGCGGGGGGGGGGGGATGTGCTATGGAGTTTATTTATAGATAAAAAGGAGCATCTGGAAGAGGGGCTAGAATTGTAACTCCCAAGCCTCCACCAGACACTGCTTTCCCCCCTGTACGTTTCAGCGGGAGGGGTTAGAACAAGTCCATGGAAATCCCGCTGCTGCGGGCGCTGAACGAAAGCGGGCAGGGCCCCCCGGGGTCTCCGCTCCGGCTGACCGGCCGGCAGAGATGCAGGTCGGAGTGGCTCGCTCGGAGGTGCCAGCCTCCTTTTTCTTACGGGGCACGGCAAGACAGACAGACACTCCGGTGCTGCTGCCCCCGTGCAGGCCGCCCCCGAGGGGGAGAGCAGGGAGACGCCTTCCCACGACACTTCTCCCTTGGACGTTTGCAGGGCTGTCCCTGCCACGCGGTCTCAAGTGCTTTACCTTGTGAGAGTTCAAACAGCCCCAGCCTGTGCTTACCCACAGCCAGTCTCGCTCAGAGATTCCCACAGCACAGTCACTTCCTCCTCCAGGCCCGTCTAGACACCCCCAGCTGTTTTACCCGCCTGCTCCTAGCTACTTCTCCCGCCAAGCCTCCTCCCCAACTTTGGAGAGAATGGTCCGTCGTACCTGCGCTGGGGGCGGGGGGAATTCCAAAGGAAGGCCACACCACCTCTTCATAGATGTCAGAGCCAGAACAGATCATAATGATCTAGTCTGAGCTGCAGCACAGCGGGGGGCCAGAGATCCTCACCCTAAAGCCAGACCCATTGCCTGCAGGGAATGTCCGGCATTCCCAGCAGAGGCTGCTGCTTCACGGTAGCCACCTAGCAGGGTCCCAAGGATCAAACCTCCAGATTTCAGCCTCTCGGGCTGGGTTCCCAATTCTTACTACCACCAGACCGGCGAGAGAGTTTGAACCACTCTTACCCCTGCTCAGAGAAGGGCCTGGCAACAGTGGGGCTCCCCCTCGCCGAGCCACACAGCGATAGCAACAGCGGGAGTTTTGTCAGCAGATGTAGCCGAGCCCTGAGGTTACTAAAGGCCACGTTTTCAACGCTTCTCGTGCCACAGAGAACCGGGCGATTATTAACGGCACAAGGCAGAGTCGTGAGGACCGTGCCACGGCCCCAGCCTCCCAGGCGGCGGCGAAGGATACAAAGAAGAGCATGACTTGGTGGTGGTTGATAGCCCCGATGAGTCCCACGATGGCAATGAGCAGCAGGAAGAAGCCCACGGCGATGACTCCGCCGATGATGTGGATGCTGGAGACAATGCCAAAGCTTTTCCCCCAGGCAGCCACGCCGATCAGCAGCAACCCAACCAGCTGGAAAACAAGAGAAGGTCAGCCTGGGATGTGGGGGGGCCCTTTCCCCTGCGCTGCCCAGCACGCCGGTCTCCCCTCCTCCCCATCACCTCCGCACCCTGGCAGAAGCACCTCAGCTCCCGCACAGCATGGGAGGGGCTTCGACAAGATCCCAGCCCCCAAAGAACTGACAGTCTAAACAAACAGACAGGCTGCAAAGGGTGGATCATGTTACTGGGAGGGAGGGTGGGCAAGTGGACTCAGCGGGGCCCGGGTTCTGTTCCCAGCTGAGTGACCTTCTGCCGCCCTGTGCCTCAGTTTCCCCATCTGTAAAATGGGGCTAATGATTCTTATCTTTGTAAAGCGCTTTGAGACCTGCTAGTTGGTTTTGTAAACAGTTCTGTCCCCTTCCTGGTCTGGCCTTAAAACCTACCCGCTAAGCCTTACCTTCCTCTTGCCCAGCATTTAAGTGACAGTGAACTTTGCCTGCTGCCTAGCTTTACTCACCTGAGTAGCCCCACTGATTGCAACAGGGCTCCTCAAGCAGGGAAAGGTAAGCGCGTGCCTAAGCATCAGCTGGCCTGGGGCCTCGTTTTGCGACTTACTCTTTTCCGGTTTTTATTTTCAGCTTCTTGTCCAACCCCTGCCGGTTTTCCCCTTCCATTAACCATTGTTTATTCCAGCCCTTCGCCCCCACCCCAGCTAGTGGGCCCTCCCCCATTCCTTTCATGCCAAGATCCAAGCTCACATTCCCACCCCCGCACGCCTGCAATTAGTTGGCTTCTTAATCACCCATTTCGAGAGATCAGATGTTGGAAGAGTGGACGCCAGCTCCAGTTTTGCATCTTTGGGGGTGGGGGTGTCTCTGCACATGATACATGCTCCCCTATTGCACGTCTGTACCTCTGTAATCTACGCTCTGTACTTTGGGAACCTAGCGACTGCCCGCCTAGATTGGACTCACTGTCCGTCCGGTTTCCTGTCGGACAGCAGCCAGCCCGTTCCAGAGTGCAAGAAACTCATAGTAGGTAAAACAGGGATAATCTATTTCCTGCCATCTAGGTCTCATTCTGATCTCTATTAGAGCCTGAAGCATGAGGGTTAATATCCCTTCTAGATTGTTTGCATTAATTACAACTCCGGAGATCCTGGTTATCCACAAAAGGATCCAATCCCTTTTGAAACTTGCTGCCTTTGTGCCCTCAATTTCCACCGTCTAACTACACGCGCGTGGTGTATTGGTTTTGAGCTTGCCACCTTTTAATCAGTTGGCTTGTGACTGCGAGCGGCTCATTATGCCCCACACTTCAGAGACCGACGATTCGACAGCATGGATGTATGTGTCACAACATGAACGTTAACCGTGACTTCCTTTAAGAGTGTGGTCGAGGCCCCTTTTCATCTCCGGGCCTAGACCGATACGTCCCAGAAAGAGCCACTCACCCTTTGAGCGCATACAATGGGTTCCAACTCGGGGAGGAATTGGCTAGCTCTTGCCATCTTTCGGCCTCGTTTATACACAAACCTGCATCCATTTCAACTAAACTGGTTTCTTAAATTAGCACGAGCCCCTCTGGGGGGCACCCAAAAAGACCAGTTTGAAGGGCTGTTGGCTTTGCAGTGTTCGATTGCTTACCGACTTGAGCGACAGCAGAATAGGCCAATCGAATGGAGTGAAGAGCCCCTCCAGAGGGGCTCGCGCTGGCTTACCGAATCCAGATAAAGAGGCACCTTCGTGCATTTGCAACTTCCACGTCAGCCAAATGGCAACGAGACAGAGCAACGCAGGGGGCTGTGGTGAGCCAATATGGCAATAGCTTCGGAGTTTAACTAAGCAGCTGTTTAGCTTGTGCACATTCATATGACCAGGTCAGCAATAAAGGACGAGAGACATTAACACAAGCTGCTTCTCTTGCAACTTATCCTCCATCACATTGCCCCTCATGGGGTCTCAGAGACCAGGCTCCAGCCTGAGCCCAAACCCAGGGTTGTGAGTTCAATCCTTGAGGGGGCCATTTAGGGATCTGGGGCAAAAATTGGGGATTGGTCCTGCCTTGAGCAGGGGGTTGGACTAGATGACCTCCTAAGGTCCCTTCCAACCCTGATATTCTATGATTCTATGATCTACCCTGCAACTTTATAGCCCCTGCAAACCTGAGTCAGCTGCAGCTATGCCATGGCTCTTACCACAGTACAGACATACCTTACGATAGTACAGTGACGAGCGCCAGAAATACCAGGTGATAGTCTGGCCCCAGTGACGTTGGCGGCAAGACCCCCCTTGACTTAACGGAACCAGGATTTCACCCGCCTTCTCTGGGTTCTGGGTTGTGAACAATTAGGTTGCCTAGAACCAGAGGTATGAATCCTGGCCTGGCTGATCTTCTGAGATTGTGCGTGGGACTTTCAGACAAATTTCACGGACTCTCTACAGATGCTCAATAACCCCTAGCGTTTAGGTTTTCCCTGATCACCTTGAATGGAAGCGTCTCTTTGCCAGCAAGGTGTTCACTGCCCGCTTTTAACTTCCCCATGCCCACCCCTGAAAACAACAACAGGCTGCATTGCAGTGATTAGGTGGTGACTAGTTTGTGAAGCACTTTAGAATGACGGGAACTGTGCAGCTCTAAGATCTGTACCGGCTCACTGCACCTCCTCTCAGAATCTCAGCTGCTAAGGACAGCTATCCGGCAGCGTGACAGGGCTTGAAGTCACCCCTCTAGAGAGTTGGTGCAAAGAGAACAGAGTTAGGGTGGCACTTGCATCTCCAAACTCTAGTGTTTCAGAGATTCGGCAGTAACATCAGCTCTTGCAGAGACCAGATGGGTTTTTAAGTCAGTGATTTCCGCACAAACTAATGCAGCTGGAGACCACTGGGTTGCCAGGAAAACAAGAGAACATTGCAGGCAAACTCTGCTGCTGGCCTCATTCTCACTGAAGAAGTCTTCATGCTGGGCAGGTGAGGGGGCACTCGGCAAAGAAGAGCACAAGACACCCTCTAACTGGGCTATTGTCTGGCACTATTGAGGATACAGATGGCTGGGTAGTGGTCATGCAGAAGCACTGGGATTTCTCTCCCGCTCTCCTTTAGCACAGCGACATACAGATCAAGACAGATGTGCTGGTCTCTGCAGGAGCAATCCCACACAGCTGTCACCTGGGACAAAGGAAACAGTAGGCCAGATTTCCCCTGCTGTAACTGACCGCAGTGAGGATGAGTCCACTTCCTGTCCGCTTCACACTCTGCCTACAGCATTCCACCTCCTTATTCCCCATCAGACAAGGCCTGGGCCCTCTCCCCCGCTCAGTCTGGTTTCTGACCTCCCTTCCTGTCTCATTTTATAGCAGTCAGGCCCACAGAGCAGACAAGCTACTGCGGTTGCCTACATTTAGGCCAAGCTAATGGACATGACGAATTCCTCGTGTCTGTGGGTGGGCTACAGGCCAGGATTGTGAGACACGTGGATTTATTCCAACACAGTCAGCCCCACATGCACTGCTCCCTTTCAGCCTGCTGCTCCTATGCGGTTTGCTTTGGAAGCTCAGGCTCCAGCGGACGCCCGATAGCTCGCCCTAGGGGTGGGGGCAGCGCTATTCTGGCTCTCACTTCTTGACCTGATGGGACGTAGAGACTACACTGCTGCGGTCCTAGTTCCCAGGTCTCTCGCTGTGTAAAGAGGAACTGGTGTTCAGTGCTTTAAACCAACCGTCCTTGTCACTAGGCTTACCCCAGCCTGGCTGCGTGGCCAGGCTTTCCAGGCAAGCCATGGTTGCCCAGATGCCTTCTGCTTCCACAGACACCTGGGGCCAGATTCCCCACTGCCCAGCATCTCATGTCATTTACACCCATTCACCCCTGGTGTGAAGTGCAGCCAGGTCAGACTGGTAGCACCGTGTACTGGTGTGACTGCAGGGCACCAGAGAATTGGGCCCCCGGTGTAGTTTAACCGGACAGATCCAGAGATGGCAGCTCGCAGATTTGCACGCTAAATCGCTCGTCACGAGGGCTGCGACCATTTCTGTTGGCAGACCTTGATTCATGGCTTCCCTCCCACTACTTGTCTGTCCATTTTCCAACCCCCTTCTCACCGCGCGTTCTCTCGCTTTCTGTCTGCATTCGTTTTGCCCAACGCTGCCTGTTCCTACATGCCGCTCGGGGAGGACGGCGGCCTCTCTGCCTTGATGCGTCAGTCAAACCCAGCGACCGGCAGAAAAAGCTTAGCACGAGACAAGAATCAGTATTACTGCCACTTTGTTAAAAAGCCAGCTCTGAGCACCATGTCTGGTGAGGCATTAGGGGCAATAAATGCTTCTGAAGACTCAAAACCTTGGCAGGATCCAAGTCAAAAATACTTGAGCCCTAATCCACAATGTCCCAGATGTATGCACCACTGCAATCTGCAAAACCACACTTGGTGGTCACCTAACCCTGTAGGCACCTAACCTCCCCCAGTACTCAAGTCTTTGCAGCAGACATGGCCTAGGTGAGTAAGTTTCTGCCTCTGTGCCCCAGAAAGATCCAGCAACTGGAGGAAGATAGATATTTGCCTGCCTATCTTCTCTGCAGGGCCCAGTCCAGGAATCGTGTTCAGAGGCTGCCTACAGGACAGGGGCCCATTCGAAATCTGGCTGGAGGAGGCAGCAGCATAGACCAAGTTGACACTTTTAGCCCAGTGGTTGGTGCACTCACCAGGGATGTGAGTGACCCCAGTTCGATTCCTCTCTCTACCAAAGGAGGTGACAAGATTAGAACTCGGGTATCCCACCTATCAAGAGAGCACTAATCACCGAGTGATGGGATAGTCCGATGCAGGGCTCCCTTCACCTACTGAAGCTGATTGGAGCCAGGGGACTGGACCATAGGTCTCCCACTTCTGAGATGGGTACCCTAACCCCAGCCTATGGAATCCCTCACCCAGTGACGCCTCATGTATTTATACACGATGCACAGCAGGAGAAATTGAAGGAGCCCCATATCAGAATATCCCCTAGCTCAGTGGTCAGCACTTAAGAGGGGGGAGACCCCTGTTCAATCTTCTCCCCCTCAGGCAGAAGGGGGCACTGTCTCCCACATCCCAGGCGAGTGCCCTAACCACTGGGCCTGAAGTGGACACAACCATCTCCACTCACAACTCCATTGTGTGGCGTGAGGTAAGGGCTTAACTCATTCTCCCAACAGTTGCGGTGCCTACGCCGTCCAACTCCAGGAGAGGGTCACCGGCTGGGGATCGTGAGCAGGGACTGGTGCCTCCCTGCAGTATGAAGAGAGCCTATAAGCAGGTCCTGCCTCATACCCGGCCTCTAATACAGGAGTTTATGTCTCAGGCGTTCTTCCTACTACACAGCCAAGACTTGTGCACCTGTCCCTGAGAGAGAGGCAGGACTTAGCATACACCCCTCTCCTGGGCACCTCCCACTGGCTAGCTTAGGCAGTTCCCCTCCCTCACCCCATTCATTACACAGGGAGCCTAGGCACCTAACTCAGGCTTTGTGGGTCACCATGTTGTTCCTGTGATTGGCACCGCGACGCTGAGCATCTCAGCGTGGATCCGGCCCTCTGTTATCAAGTTCACAGCAATCGTTGGGCCACTCTGCTTATTCCAGGCCTGAGCAGACTCTGGGGCCTCACCAGGAGCCCCAGGCCTTGATTTGAGAGACCCCCTCTCATGGTTAGAGTGTGATCTCCTGGTCCGTTCAGCATCCAGCACCCTGGGATCCTGGCTCAGGACCGGGGCTCTCAGGCACTACCCCAATACGGACAATGGCAGAAAATCCGTGCTGTCGACACGATGTCATCCACGCGACGGACACTGCTAAGCCATGCCAGTTTCTTTTACACTAGCACACTCCGTATTGCTACCGCCGACGGGAGATTTCCAAGAAAAGGCTCCCACAGCCCTAGAAGATGCATGTCAGTTATATGGGTGTGACCTCTGGTTAACCAGATTAGAAGGGTATCCCAGAGAATCAAGAGGATGCTGCTAAATAGGCGCTGAAGTGATGTGCATTTATATAACATCCTCCCGCCGAACACATTAGATTACTGAAGCTTCTAACTTAAGCTTGATCCACACTAAGCCCCCAGTTCGAACTAAGATACGCAACTTCCGTAGCTGAAGTCGAAGTATCTTAGTTCGAACTAAAAGGTACTTACCGCGGGTCCAGACGCGGCAGGCAGGCTCCCCCGTCAACTCCGCTTACTCCTCTCGCGGCGCACTTCCGGGATCGATTTATCGCGTCTAGCCAAGACGCGCTAAATCGATCCCAGAAGATTGACTGCTTGCTGCCGAACCAGCCAGTAAGTATGGACGTACTCTAAGCCTCACAGCGCCAGCACGTTGAAACTGGCTGTCATCAGCGTAAGATGCCTATTACAGCAAGATGTTAGGAAAGAGCTACTGAAGTTTCACTTCCTTGTGTCTCAGATACAATCACCAATGAATAACTCTTAGGCCTGGCCTACAGTAGGATTTTACATTGTGAAAAATTCACACCACAGAGCCATGTCGCTATAGCGACCTAACCCCCAGCGTAGCCAGCACTAGGTCGATGGATGAATTCTTCCATTGACCTAGCTACCGCCTCTCAGGGAGGTTGATGAGCTAGACCAACGGCACAGGGAGCATCTACACTGAAACGCTACAACAGTGCAGCTGCTCTGTTTCCGTACGGACAAGCCCTTCCAGGTGCATAGGAGCCTGAATCAAAGGCACTTGTACAGTCATTTTAGTTTAATGCTCCTGACTGCAGCTTTTATACATAGAGTGGGGTACCTTGTTTTCAGCTTATTCAGTAGAAAAACCTCTGCCTCACAGCCATGGGCAGCTCATGAACCCAGCTGGTCTGGGCTGCTTCTTGGGTGTTTGTAGCACTTTGGTTCTCCACTAGAAAGTTGTGGCACTTGACCTATTCCAGTATAACTAAAGCAGCTAACCCCCCTGGAGTGGCTATATCAGGATAGAGAGCTTATACTGTATGGCTTACTCTGGTTCAGGAAGGAAAATCAGCGTTACCAAAAGCAGGCACTTTTGACTGATGGCTGTAGCGACGCACTAGGCAGGGCTTATGCGGTTAAAGAATCACACCCCTCACAGACCAATAAGGCTGGGTCTACACTTAAAAAAGAATTAGATCAATGTAGCCACATCTCGAAGGGCTAGGTTGATGGACAAATACTTCAGTCAACCTCGTTAGCACCTCTCCGAGGGGTGGATTTAACGGCATGGATGGCAAAACCCCTTCCATCGCTGTAGGAAGCAAGGACACTAGTGTTCTAGCAGTCGAACTTTTCGATATAGACCAGTTGCCAGTGGCGACCGGAGAGCGTTAGATGCTGATGTCAAGGCAGGCGTGACAGAATGGGATGGGGGTGGTCTGCTTTTACTGCCTGTTGAGGAGCATGCAGTGAAGTCCAGCCCCAGCCTGTGGACTTCGGCACTAACCCATGTTTGCTTGGGGGGGGGGGGGGGCGGGGTGGTCAATTCTCCTCATGGAGCTCAGGGCTAGGGAAGATGCCAAGTCAGCTGCCCTAGATATTTAGAGCCTTTATGGGCCCCAGAGACCTTATAGCCTGAACAGAGACAGGCCACACACCCATGCAATACGCCCTGCCTTAGGGACCCCCCCCCCCACAAAAGGGGGGGGAGATCAACTCTCGGCTCCTCCCCTCCCCCAACAAAAAGGGGGCAGCTCCTCCCCTCCCCCAACAAAGGGGGGGCAGCTCTCGGCTCCTCCCCTCCCCCCCCCCCCCCACAAAGAGGGGGGCGGATCTCAGCTTCTCCCTCCTCTCCCCCCCCCCGCCCCCAACAAAAAGGGGGCAGCTCCTCTCCACCCCCAACAAAGGGGGGGTAACTCTCCTCTCCCCCCACCCCCAACAAAGAGGGGGAGCCGGCTCTCAGCTCCTCCCCCCTTCCCAGCAAAGAGGGGGGGCCAGCTCCTCCCCTCCCCCCCACCCCCGATAAAGAGGGGGGCCGGCTCTCAGCTCCTCCCCCCTCCCCAGCAAAGAGGGGGGCCCAGCTCCTCCCCTCCCCCCCACCCCCCGATAAAGAGGGGGGCCCGGCTCTTGGCTCCTCCCCCGCAACCCTTGAGAAAGGGGGGGCCGGCTCTCGACTCCTCCCCCCTCCCCAACAAAGGGGGGGGCAGCTCTCCTCTCCCCACCCACCCACCCCAGACAAGGGGGACCGGCTCTGGACTCCTCCCCCCACAGCCCCCGACAAGGGGGGGGCGGCTCCCCAGGCCGGGCCCCTCCCCGAGCTGAGGGAGGCCCCGGGCCCGCGCTCACCACGTAGACCACGTTGAGGGCGCAGAGCGCGTTGCGGGAGCAGGCGAAACCGCCGCCGCCGCCACACACCATCTTCCCGGGCGGGGGCAGCCGGCCGCAGGCTCCGGGGACAGCGCAGGCCGCGCCGCTCCTGGCCCTTTAAATCCCAGCCCAGCGCCCAGCGCCGCACTGCGCCTGCGCGCCCGCCCCGCCGCATTACGCCTGCGCACGTATCCCCCCCCCCCCTTCGGACGCGCCTGCGCAGCCTTATGCGTGAGGACGAGTGCGTACGCCGCGCCCGCACATAACTGCGCCCGGGCATAACCTCCTTTTTGTGCGCCTGCGCAGCACCCTGGTGGCGCCTTCTCAACCACAGCTCACGCACACGGCGGCTGCGTAGCACTATCACCTCCCGCGCCAAGATCTTTTCCCCCTCAGAGCGCCTGCGCCGGCTAACGCGGTTTGCTGCTGCGCATGCGCGCACATTCCTGGCCTGGCTTTAGCTTCGTCCCCAAATACCCGGATGAGGGTGGCTCACGGGTGGACAAAGACCCGGATGTAGGGGACAACTTCCCATGGGGGCGTGCCCTGGTTCCCCCGCCACTGTGTTTTCGGGCCCCTGGCCCTAGTACTCCCTGTCCCAGTGCCCTAGAGTCCTCCAGTGACATATCCTGGTGCCCTCCCGTGACTGTGCCCTGCCCCCCCCCCCAAGCCCTGTGTCATGGTCCCTACCCCCCAGCCCTGTGCCCCCCCGACTATACCGTGGGGTTCCCCCAGCCCTGTGCCCTGGTCTTCCCCCCCAGCGTTGTGCCATGGTCCCCCCCCAGCCCTGTGCCCTGGTGCCCCCTGTGACTGTGCCTAGGGGTCCCCCCCCAGCCCAGTGCCCTGGTGCCCCCCGTGACTGTGCTGTGGGGTCCCCCTGCAGCCCTGTGCCCTGGTCCCCCCAAGCCCTGTGTCCTGGTTGTCCACCCCCAGCACTGTGCCCTGGTCCCCACCTCCCAGCCTTGTGCTCTGGTGCCCTCCTCCCCCAGTGATGCCCCCATTATTGGATCTGTAAACCCACACCCCAACACTGCCTGCTACCCCACCCTCCTGGCCTTGTGCCTAGCTGCTCCCTTCTCCCTGCTTGTGATGAGCATCCCCAGTATTACAACTGGCCTTGTGCCTGGTGCCTGCCCGCCCCGGAGTGCTGCCCATAAGTGGCAAATGGTTCTGTTTACTTAGCCATGAATGAACCTTTTCCTTTCCAGAAGTCTTGGCATGCTGCCCATTCCTTTCCGAAGCTACAAGTGCAAAAGCGGAGGATGGAGAAATATTTTAATATTTTAACAGGCAAAGTCTCAAACAAGACGTTGCGTCTCTGATTTTGATCTCAGGTGTGCAGTGCAGTGCACTCTTAGGACAACACAAAAGGTGAACCTTTTATTTCCTCTTCTTTTTTTTTTGAGCGGTGTGGCCAGTTTTTGTTACAAGATTAGGTTTCTCCAGGCTGAATTCTACCCCGAAAACAAAGTTTAATCAACAGTTACATTGCTCTGCAAAGGTTTGATTCACTGAGGACAGGTCCATCAGTGATGATTAGCCAAGATGGTCCAGGATGCAAACCCATGCTCTGGGTGTCCCTAAGCCCCTGCCTGCTAGATGCTGGGACTGGATGACAGGAGATGGATCACTTGATAATTGCCGGGTTCTGGTCATTCACTCTGAAGTATCTAGCATTGGCCACTGTTGGAAGACAGGATACTGGGCTAGATGGACCATTGGTCTGAGCCAGTTTGGCCATTCTCATAGGCGCCAACTTCTGGCACCAATGGGTGCTTGACACCCCGCCCTGACTGCCCCTGGCCCGCCCCCATTCCAACCCCTTCCCCAAAGGCCCTGCCCCAACTCCGCCCCCTTCATGCCCCATTGGACTCCTTCCCCAAATCCTCGCCCTGGCCCTGTGTGGGAAAAGGCCAGTCATGAGCAATGGGAACACAGTGTTAAACCCTGTTCCCCCAGTGAAAGCGACTCTACACACAGGCAGTTGATGACTTTGCTTCAGCAGTGCTCACAGGTGGTCAGGCCAGTCAGGTGCTGGGCAATGAAAATGAAGTGTGAGCGAGAGAAAGTTGCTGTGCTCGTCTGGGCTGCCCGTGACCCCTTGTCAGACATCCTGTGCGGTGCCACTCTCCAATGTGGAGCACAAAGAGGCGTCTGGTGCTTCAGAAGGGCGGATTTTTTGGTGTGATCGATGCTTTCCCCTGGCTAATCGTCCTTGTGATGGAAGAGCCAGGAGAGTGATGAAACAGCCTCTTGACCGCACTGTTGCAATCCCGGCTCCAGTCTTCTAGCAACAACAAGAGACTGGCAGGTCTCCAGACAGACGAGGGGCCCTTTCAGTGTGCATGGATCACAGGGCCTTGGCAGTCCAGAATCCTGTTAAACTGGACTCCCCAGTGTAGACTTGCTAGCACATGCAAATTCTCCTTGCCAACTCTGTTCCACAGAGCCATGTGCTAGGATCTTCCTATTGAAACAGAGCATATGTCCTCCGGAAACCGGGACCAGTCAGATCCTAAGGCTGGCTGCTTGCTGGGGGTTACCGGAACTGTTCCCTGCCCACTCCCTCTCCACCCAGGGAAAGCCTGTGCCAAACAGCTAGTAGACATGGTGTTAAGACACCATATGTTACCCTTGGGGCTGGAAGCTTAAGGAAATCACCAAAGCAAATGGCCTGTTTCTTAGTATAAATGGGCAGGAACTCGAGCTGGTCCTGCGTCCCCAGGGATCCTCGTTTATGAAAGTGGCCCCGGATTGAATGTCGTACCTAGTCCACAATTCAAGGCAGGAAGATTTCCCGTAATGTGTGGGGGTGGGGAGCACGGAGTCAAGAGTTGGAGGAGCAGAAAAAGGAGCTGTGGAATAGACCGTTTTGGGCCCAACCTAGGGCCCTGATTCCCTGAAGGGGAGGTAAGGGGAGACCAGGACTAATTTATTTCCCCTTACAATCCCTACCTTTACATTTCAGATCATTCACCCAGCAAAATCCCTCTGAGACCTCAGTGGGAAAGTCTAACATTGGCAGCATTTGGTCACTTAAATATTAAACAAGCCCTTGGAGATAAAATTATTACGTTGCAGCCTGCCTGTCGGACAGAAGGGTAATTTACCAGCTGAGTGTACTCTGCTGAATGCAGACGAGGGGCCTTGTTGGGTGTATTGGAAATCAAGTGCCTTCAAATGAGAGAGAACTACCCCAAAGGCAGAGGGGTCAGTCCTTGCAAGCACACAGTTCCTCTCAAGGCTGGCATGGGGTCTGAAGAGAGGTATAGCCTAGGGGTTGATTACATTCATGAATGACTCTTTAAGAATGCAACGCACTTCCTTTCCTGGCTTCTCAGTGACACAGCATCACCCTTCCTGCATCCGGCAATCCTGCCATTCCTGTCCTGAGTGGGAAAAAATGTCAGTTTGATCCTCTGTTTGTCCACAGCTTCTTGGCACAGCTTGCCTGCGTGCACCGTACCAGAGTGGTCAGCCCCGTGAGGACCCCTTTGGGGGTGGTGTACTGGGCTTACCAGGGGGCGTAAGAGAAGTGAAGGGACCGTGTGTAGTTAAGATCGTTGGAATCTAAATTTAGCCACGTTGACAACTGAGCACAAGCAAATTGTCACACCTAATTGGAGGTGATTTCAGCTGCCCCTACCGCTAGTGCAGCAGTGGGGCATGTGGAGGCTACCAGTACTGGCATGCAACGCGCCGTATTGATGGAGCAGGGACCGTGCCGCTGTGTGTGTTTGTACAGCACCCGGCACAGTAGGGCTTGGCTCCTGACTGGGGCCTCCGGGAGCTACTGCAATATACATATTGGATAACCTGACTGTCTGTAATGCAGGATCGCAGCACGGGCAGGCTCGGTCGAGACTGAGCCGGGTATGCTGAGATGTCTGGCACAGCCATTTGAAAGGTGAACGTGGTCAGCGCTACATTACAGAAGTCCCGGGGCTGGCTGTATTTGAACTCAGAGCCACGCTTCCTTCACCTGCCGCCCGTGAGCTGCCGGTACCGCAGAGAAGGGCCAATGAATCTCCAACTTCATCCTCAACCTCAAACAACCAAACAGTCCGTTTCTCTGCTAATAAAACACGGGCAGATGTCGTGGAGCAATGAAAGTGAAAACCACGAGGGTCTGCATTCTGTATCAGAACGGCCACGGGGCTTCCACCTCCATGGGTTTTGGCTAACCCGCGCTTAGGCGTCTGAATAGGCTTCCAACTGGAAATGTTAAATACGTGTGTCTATCCAGCCTCCGCCTGCCAATTTGAGATGCTGAACGGCTTTCAGGACTAATCCTAAAGGAGAACGGCATTAGCATATTCCGCTTGTGTCTGAGACCCCGGATATTTGATACTCCTATCCATCCCGGAAATAAAGCTGCGGTAGTTAGCTGCCGGGTAGATTTCATCGGAAGGGCGTCCCTCCCCCAACCTCATGCCCTAGAGCAGGCCTGCACAACTCGTAAAGCGGCGAGGGCCATATTACTCCAAAGAAAACAGCTGAGGGCCGAAACCCCCCGGCCCCGTGGAACCCCACCCCTCCCCCAGCGCTGCCCACCCCGCAGAAACAACCCCTCCTTCCCCGGTGACCAGATCGCAGCAGTAAAATAGGACCCGCCCCCTCCCCGCTCTGCCCCACCATCACACCCCTCTTCACCCCCCCAGGGGTCACTATATTACTGCACACAACAGGCAATCAATGCAGTTGTAGATAAATCTCTGCATTATGCATTTTTGTATAACTTTTATATGACTTTGTATTGAACCTTGGTAATATGTTATAGCGGGCCCTAAGGTAGTATAATTAAGGTAAAAGAAAAATGTCTTTTTGCTAGAGGTAGAAATAAGATCTTCCCCCCACTTTGTATTCAATTGCCCTGTTGAATGAATGAGGTGTGAATGAGGAAGGCGTGGAAGGCAGGCACCTCCAGACAGCTGCAACCCTTGCCTACTCACTCTCCCCCCCCCCACACCCCCATCCCGCGGGCCGCACAATGAGGCCTGCCCTAGAGACACTCTGGTTTCCCACCGGCCCCTTTATTCTTTTGAGGTTAGTACTAGGGAAATGATGCTGCCATTTACATATAAATATAAAATCCAGGATAAGCGCATCTGCTCAGAGGTGGGAAATGAAGAGGAATCAAAAAAGATTAAACTCACGGTTTTCCCGGAGAGAGGCGATTTTAGTTTTAATTTCTCCGACCCAAGGGTGGTTGAGACGCTTTGACGTGTTGTCCCCCCGACCAGAGCTAAGCAGCCAGATTTGGGCGCCTTGGAGCCTCCAGCCCCGAGCAGCTACCCTATCTAGCAATCTGAGGGTGCCCCTTTACGAGATCAGAGTGCCCGAGTGAGCCGATCCCTGGGGATGCCCGACTCTTGCTACCAGTCAACACAACCAGGCCTAACGCATGTCCCAGTTACCCCGTGGGAAGCTGCTCCTTTAGCACGCTGGCTGGGGGGCCGGCGATTTTGGAGCCCGCCGTCGCGAGTTTGAGTCCCGTCACGGCTTGTGTGCGGTTTGGCTGATTGTGCCCATTCCCCTGCTGATTTGTGTGTAAATGGGGCTTCCGTTGTTTTGATTCCAGAAGGCTTCATTTACATTGGAGCCAGCCATACAGAGAGCTGCCTTCCCTTCTGTCGGGGAGAAAATCTTTCTCCCTTTGTTTGGTCACAGACTTTAAAGCATAATATCAGTGCGTATCCATGACTCTTCATATAGTGTTAACACATTTCACAACGATATTGATCACCAGTGTGTCACCGGCTTTCATAAAAGACCTTACTCGATATACTTTTCTACTGCAGAAATACTGTATACAGTCGCTTACTCTTTGGGATTCAGACCCCCTGTTGTCACCCTGGGGTGTCTAGACCTTGATTGTCACACTGACCTCACAAGGGCCTTCCGTGTCCCTCATCGCTCCATAGAAACTGACACCTAGTGGAGACTTCTCAGATCCTGAGAACTCCAGCAGCTGTTCTGCATTGGAGTCCTGACTGTCTTTCAATACCTGAATTCTCTGGTCTTGCATATTATCCAACCCCCTCCCATCTATCCCTGGCTTATCTAGCTGTGGAACAGCTGCATCTGACTTTATCTAGTTCTGCTCACAAAGTTAGCATGTGTTCGTTATCCCTGGGCTTTGAGTTGCTGCTCCAAACTTAGAGCGGTTTAATATTTCTCTACCGTTATCTCAGTGATACAGCAAACAGATATAAACCCTCAGTGCTGCTCCGGTGTCAGGTAGGTTGCCGCCCATCCAAGATGAAGGGCATTCTTGCGCTGGTCTGCTTCCTGCCCTGTTTAACATCTGGGTCCCAGCTCTCCTTTCCGGGTAAGAGCAGGTTTTTAAAATATTTTTTAAACGAAAATTTATCCCGTTTGGATTTATGTGCCGATAACAAAAAAGTGAGTCAGGCTGAGATTTCTCTCCTGCCCAAGAGCCTGGCAAAAATTATGGGTTCAAATGAGCCATTTCTGAGTGAATGCAGTTGCCCAAAGCTCTGTTTTTGCAAAAGCGAAATTCAGCCCTGTTCAGAAGGCTGGAGCAAGGTCTAAGCATTGCTTACTTTTCACTTCTTAAGTGGTTCAGAAGGCCCCATGTTGGCCTCTTGCATAGGAGTGAATTTCACCCTTGTAGACCAATTTACCAACCAAGGGATGTGGTGCATTCTCCATCCCTTGACAGCTTTAAATCAAGATTGGATGGCTTTCTAAAATATATGCTGTAACTCAGCCACAAGACATGGGCTGGATGCAGGACTCGTTGCGTGATATTCCCGGGCTTGTGTTACACAGGAGGCCAGACTGCTCCTAAGGTCCCTTCTGGACTTAACATCCACGACTCTATGAAAAAAATAGACAAAAATCTGCTCCGTGAAGAGCTGACGTCGGCCGTCATCGGGGACAAATCTGGGCAAAACCGCCAACCTCTTTGCTCACACGTGAGGCCACCTTTTAGAAGTGCTTCACACCCAGAATTGGCCCCCAGTTTTTAAAAGGATGCTGCTGCCATTATACGTGCCACCGCCAGACTTCCCGAGAGTCTGTTCCCACTCCAGTGTTGGATGATCTAGTTCTAAAGTGTGGCAGCAAAATCGACACTTGGGGCTTTTCTCCGGTAGGGCCTGTATGCTGTGTTCTGGTCGCGCTTTCTGTTTTGCTGAACGAGTATCTTGCAATCACTCTCTGCTTCACGTGTTATTAGCCTGGTGTATGTTCACCATCGACGATAGCTGCTCTTCCCCCCCCTGCAGGTTACTTTGTGCAAATAACCACCGTGTAGCGTGCACTTTTATCAAACACGTCAAATCAAGTCGTAGCCACCTACGCACGAGCGCTTCAGAAATGCTAGTTCAATGAAGCCAACAGGAGGTTTCCCATTGATTTCAAGGGGCCCGGGATTTCACCCATGTTGTTTCCCATCTGGTTTCGTGGTCAGCTGCTTGCTTGTTTGTGCCGAGAACTTGTCCGCGGAGTTTCCGGCAAAGGCAGAAATAGCGCTTCCCGGTTTCCCTTGTGTACTCGCGTAGAGAAAATGCGTAGCAAAGAATGAAAGCCGGGATCCCAAGAACCTTCGTGAATAATTAAGGTCAGATTTGTAGTTCTAACTTTGAAGCGAAGGCTTGGCTGCTATATCTACAGACAGGAGCAGATTCTCCCCCCAGCTCCCAGAGATATGTACATTTAGGGCTCATTAAAAATCCATGGATAGCGCTCTTGGCTGCAAAGCCTCTGATGGGATCTGCTCTCAAGGCACTTGAGTCTTGCTGTGCGCTGGGCAGGTGATATGGGGCAGTCAGGACCAGTGCCCTCCAAGATGGGGAGCTGCTTCGGCCCGCTTCTGCTTGCATGCACCCCAAGGACAGGTTGGGGCGCAAAAGAGAGCGAAGCAACATCCCCTGCTTCCCAGCTATGTTACATTAACAGTGTCGTTTCCCCTTCTTGTCACCGAGGGTCTGCCTTGGGTCAGTATCCACCTCACCACTGGATAGAGGAGAAAAGCTCAGGCACATAGAAAAATGCTCTGCCCGAGGGCTTCTAGTGAGTCAATGGCGGAGCTGGGAAAAAGGACCCAGGAGTCCTAGTTCCTGATCCATTGTGTAAAGCAGGCCCCCTGTCGATCGATCCTGCCAGAGAGGGAGTCCTGGGGATGTTCTGTACAGCTGTGGAATCAAGCAGAGAGGGAAAATTTAAGAAATCCACAGAAAGGTGAAAGTGATTTGAAGGGTGTCTGTGTCGATGGGCTTCGTCTGTATCTGGAATGGAAAATCCAGGAAACGCGGCTTCATCCTGCAAACCTATCGCAGAATCAGCAAGTAGCGTGGGAGAGGGTAGCATAGAGACCAAGCTGTGCTGAGCAGCCGAGGCGTGAAAGTAAACGGAGAGTCTGAAGCAGAGGGTAGACGGAGCTCATTCCAGATGGTCGGAGCTGGGTTCTCTCACACATGTGAGAGGAAGTAGACCCTACTCAGACACAGGGAGGAGGATGTGTATAGACAGTTGGGTGTTAGGAACGGAGCGCATGGAAGAGGGAAGCTAGATTCTCCCCTTTGGCTATATTGCCTGCACAGGGTTCCTTGGGAGTAATTATTCCATAACAATGATGGCTTAGTAAACTCTGGTCCCTCTCTTTGCCATTCCAGGAGAAGGTGAGCAGCGGGAGGTCCCCTCGTTCTACTCTGTCTCCGACAGCGAGATCAAGAGCGTCTCTGAGACGCTGTACGCTGCCGACGTGAACAGGGCCACCAGCCGCGAGATTGTCCTCAACCTGCAGCACAAGATCTCCTCTGACCAGACCGGGGCAGGCCAAGACTACGCCAGCCAGAAGTGAGGGCATGGGGATGGAGTGGACGGGACAGGGGATGCTGGGAAACCCACGTGTGTGGGGTGTACGGATCAGGGGGATGGGCGTGTTGAGGTTACACCAGATCCTTGCATGGGCAGAACCTTCCACAGCCACGTAGAAGTTCCTGCAGGGCAGACAGAGCGGAGTGACACAGAGGTAGCATGCACATGCGGCAGATGGGTCTGGTCAGGGTGTGGGGGTGCACGAAGGGGGACGGAAGTGTTACCTAGGCCTTGTTCTGGCTCTCTGGCAGGGGCATCTCCTTCCGCAGAGCCCATTTGTAACTATCCGAGAGGGACTAGTTAGTCTCTGGTCAGAGAGGAAGGATGGTCCCGTGGTTAGGGTACCAGCCGGTGACTGGGGGGGGGGTCTATCCCTTGCTCCGCAACAGACTTCTCGGTGTAACCCAGGGCAAGTCACTTAGTCTCTCTGCCTCAGTTCGCCGTGTGCCCAATGGGGAAAATAGCACTGCCCTGCCCCCCAGAGAGGTGGTGAGGATAAAGGCATTAAAGATTGTGAGGCCCTCTGATGCTCCGGTGCTGGGACCCAGATAAGTACCTAAAGCAGAGCTATCGGCCCACCGGTTCTGCCTCCAATTTTCCGGCTGGGTCTGTGACCAGGAGCCGCGGCCCTAACGCCCCCTTTCCGCCCTCCTGCCAGGCTCTTCAGCTATGTGGACGAGGATGCCCTCTTCTCCAAGCCCACCTTTGCCAGGCTCTTGGCTCTGCTGAATAACTATGAACGCATGACAGGCAAGGAGGAGGCGGTGACCACCTCTGAGAAACAGGAGGTGGACGCTTTCCTGGATGAAATCTTCAAGACCCAGGTGATGGAGAAGCTGAGCCAGTTCTTTCTTTCTAAAGGTAAAGCGCCGACTTTGCAGGCGGTGCCCAGCTGGGTGAGGACATGGGTTGTGTTTGCCAACAGGCGCTAGAGGGACCGTAGCTAATCCCCAGCCTCAGCTCAATGCAGGATCCTGTAACTCTGCCAGGTGTCAGCGGGCTTCCCCCGGCTGAGCCGACAGGAGTCCAAGCAAGGAATTGCCTCCCCTCCCTGAGCTGATCTGTACTAGATTCTGCTCTGTGTGGAGGATCTGACCGTCCACCGCAACGTAACGCCGCTGGGCGGGAGTTCTGGCTCTCTGTAGAACGCCGGTCCCTCTAGCTCGGCTCCCACCCGAGCAGAACGCAGCTCCTGGCACCTGCTGGCCATCAGCGCCGGCGAGCAGGACTGCCTGTTCTCACCACAGCCGGCTCTCGCCTCTGAAGCTCGCTGTACGCGTCAGTTGGAGAAGGAACGTGTGTTTCTTGGTTTGTTTCCCAACGCACCGTCTGCTCGCGGGCTGAATCCCAAGCGCGGCACTCAAAAGCGGACCGCGGAAGCCGGCATCCGCAGCGCCCCGGTTGCCCCTCCCCGCTCAGCTGCTCGCCGCGAACAGTTGTCACAAATAGCACATTGCGTCCCGGCGAGGCAAATATAGCCCCCGCCGGGCTAGCACCGCGTGCTTCGCTTCTGAGGCAGGAATGGGAAGATTCAGGCAACCAAAGATAAGGCTGGTGTGAAAACGAAGGCATCCGGGGAGCTCGCTGCTTGCCGGCGGGGAGCGTGCGTGACACAGAGGTAGCAGCTTGCACCTGCGCCCAGCTGGGAGTGACAAAGGAGAAGGGAAAGGGGAAGGGGAGGGGCAGGTTGCACATTCAGAGAGGAGTGGGCGTGGGATTGGAGGGGAGGCAGCCTCACTCCGGGGAGAAGGCCCCGGTGTCCCTGCTGCGGGGGTTTGATGGTCTCAATAGCGAGGACGGCGATGGAGAACATCCGATCGCTATCCCCCGGCCTCACACGTGAACGGGTGGCATGTGACCCCGTTAAGCCAGAGCCAAGCAGACACCCTGCCGCCCCTCGCTGGGCTAAACTCACTGTGGCTGGAGACCAGCTCTGACCCCCGCTCTCTCCCCGGGCCAGGTATCTATTTGTCGGAGAATGACTTCAAGGCAGACCTGAAGGAGATGTGGTTCGGGCTGTACTCCCGCTCGAAGGGAGCGGCCATGGACTCCTCTGGCTTCGAACACGTCTTCCACGGTACAGCGCCGCTCGCGGGGCGGTGGGGGGTGGGGGTCTCCGGCGAGGGCGCAACACAAAGCCACAGCTCCAGGGGCTGTCGGAAAGATGGATAAACCTGAGGCTCTGCCACGCCCACTTGCAGAGCCCCTCCAAACACTGGAGCCGGAAAGGTCAGACTTGGGGGGGCCTAAAATCTGGCCCCAATATTCAGGTTCCCGAGGCTGACCTGCTGAAAACTGCCTCTGGAAATCAGGCCACGCATTTAAGAAGAAGCCCGAGCTCTGGGTACAGCCCTTTCGATCCATAGATCTCCAAGCGCTTTCCGAAAGAGGCTGGTGTCATTAGCCCCCTTTTACAGGTGGGAAACCGAGGCACAGACAGGGCTGCGACTTGCCCAAGTTCGCCCACCAGGCCAGTGGCAGAGGCCGCTGGGAACAATCCCGGGGATGTAATTTCTGTCAATCGCACAGCCGTGAACGGGGAGGGGCAGGGTATCAATCATTGGGAATTTGCCAAGGGGCCAGTTCGACGGGAAAGCTGAAATGGAACAGACCTGATGTGCCGGTCTGAGAAGTGGCGTAGCCAAGCCTGGGGTGGGGTTTCCTGGGGATAAGCCCCTTGTACCGAGACCTGCAATACACACGTCACTCCGGATGATTTGGTGGACCCTCCCGGCCATAAGATGCATGGCTCCATGGCTCCGAGTTTAACGCTGGGTCTTTTCGGGCCGGCGTTTACCTCGGCCAGCATTTCTCAGGTCAGGACACTTAGTTATTCCCAGCCACTCAACAGGGTATTAATTCACCCCAACCCACGGTAGCACGTAGCCCACGGTGTTGAGGCGGCCGATGTTCTAGGGCCCCCCCAGAACTGTTCTAGGGCCCCCATCTGAACAGACAGATACAGCCCCTAAAGCGCCCTGCGGTCGGGCGGTTGTACCAGCGAACGTCACAGATCCCCACGGACGCTCAGAATCCCCGGGCGGGATGGGAACTCGGGGAAGTGATGAGCGGCTGGAAGAAGCTGAGAGGCCCGTTGGGGAGGGCACAGGGGCCGTAGGAAGCCGTCGGTGGCGCTGCCTGCTCTGGAGGCGGGGCGGGAAATGAGCCAGAAACAGGCCGTGACTCCAGCTCTGCTTCCTCTCGCCTGCAGGTGAAATCAAGAGCGGGAAAATCTCCGGCTTTCACAACTGGGTGCATTACTACGAGCTGGAGAAGAACGGGCAGATCAATTACCTGAGCTACAGCTACAATGGGCCTGTGAGTGCAGTGGAGAGGGGAGCGTCTACTGGGCCTCGCTCAGCACAGCTCCTACCCGCCCGATCCAGGGGGAGGCGGCTCCTACCCGCCCGATCCAGGGGGAGGCTGCTCCCAGCCCTGCTCAGTGCGGCTCCTACCCGCCCGATCCAGGGGGAGGCAGCTCCCAGCCCAGCCCGGCTCAGTGCGGCTCCTACCCGCCCGATCCAGGGGGAGGTGGTTCCCAACCGAGCCCGGCTCAGTGCGGCTCCTACCCGCCCGATCCAGGGGGAGGCGGCTCCCAACCCAGCCCGGCTCAGTGCGGCTCCTACCCGCCCGATCCAGGGGGAGGCGGCTCCCAACCCAGCCCGGCTCAGTGCGGCTCCTACCCGCCCGATCCAGGGGGAGGCAGCTCCCAGCCCAGCCCGGCTCAGTGCGGCTCCTACCCGCCCGATCCAGGGGGAGGCGGCTCCCAACCCAGCCCGGCTCAGTGCGGCTCCTACCCGCCCGATCCAGGGGGAGGCGGCTCCCAGCTCAGCGCGGCTCCTACCCGCCCGATCCAGGGGGAGGCGGCTCCCAGCCCAGCCCGGCTCAGCGTGGCTCCTACCCGCCCGATCCAGGGGGAGGCTGCTCCCAGCCCAGCCCGGCTCAGTGCGGCTCCTATCCGCCCGATCCAGGGGGAGGCGGCTCCCAGCTCAGCGCGGCTCCTGCCCGCCCGATCCAGGGGGAGGCGGCTCCCAGCCCAGCCCGGCTCAGCGTGGCTCCTATCCGCCCGATCCAGGGGGAGGCTGCTCCCAGCCCAGCCCGGCTCAGTGCGGCTCCTATCCGCCCGATCCAGGGGGAGGCGGCTCCCAGCCCAGCCCGGCTCAGCGCGGCTCCTACCCGCCCGATCCAGGGGGAGGCGGCTCCTACCCGCCCGATCCAGGGGGAGGCGGCTCCCAGCCCAGCCCGGCTCAGTGCGGCTCCTACCCGCCCAATCCAGGGGGAGGCGGCTCGCAGCCTGGCTCAGCATGGCTCCTAGACTGGAGGGAGGATCCCTTTCTGCTCACCTACTGGACCTGCTGCCTCCTGGCCCCACGAGGGGTCTGGGTTCAAGTCTCAGTCCCAGTGGCGGCGGCGGGAGGGGGGGGGCTCAGTGAGTCCCTTTGCAGGCCCAGCACAGACAGGGAGAACAAAGTCTCCTCCCATGGAGTCCTGAGCCGTTGAAGTCCAGCCGTCGGCTGACGAGCGGGCTGCCCGTCTCCCTGGCCAGCGCTGGCTCATGGGTAGCAAACTGGTGCCATCCTTTATCCCATCTTGAGCTAGTTTCCAACTGGAGACAGCCCAGAGTACCCCCCTGCCAGGGGCACCCACCTCTTGCGTCCCCTTGTCTGGTTGCAGTGGGCCGGCTACCCTGACATCATGGCTTTCCAGTACCGCTGGACGGGTTATCTGAAGAGCGTCGGCTCCTTCTTCATCGGCTCCAGCCCCGAGTTTGAACTGGCCGTGTATACGCTGTGCTACAAAACCAGGCCCGGCAAGCTGTGAGTATCAGAGGCCATGCCAGGTAGGCCAGGCCCCAGTGGGGGTGTCGCTCCCGAAGAGGGGGACGGCCTTTCAGGTCATTTCTGGGAGCCATTGATGTACTTTTAAAAAACTTTTTGTTGTGTGTAAAACCGTTTGAGACGCTGTCACGGAGTGTGGGGGAGTCAGGCCCTGCACCCCTCTTCCCGGGATTCAATGTGACTCTCAGCCAGCCAGTAGAACCGAAGGTTTATTAGGGTTGTCAGGAAAGAGTCCGAACAGAGCTTGTAAGTATGACCAGGACCCCTCAGCTGGGGCCTTCTGGGGGGGCAGGGAGCTTAGACCCCGGCTCTGGGGCTCCCTGCGTTTCACCACCCAGCTCCAAACTGACAAAAAACCAGCCAAACCTCCAGCAGGCTCTTCCCCTCCCCCGGGGCCCCTCCTCTAGCCTTTTACCATTCTCCCAGCCAAAGGTGTCACCTCCCAACCCCCGTCCTGGCTCATGTTACAGCCTCAGGTAAAGTCTCGCATTCCCGATGCAGCCTGTCCCAATGCAGCCAGCCTCTCAGGTCAAATCCATCTCGCTCTCTACTCCGTCACAGACGCTTGCTAATGTCTCCTTACCCCCAGACTTTTGTGGCAAAGGCGATCCTTGCAGTCTGATCGTTAGAGCAGGGGGAACTGGCAGTCAGGACTCCTGGGTTCTCTCTCAGCTCTGGGAGGGGAGTGGGGTCTAGTGGTTAGAGTGGGGGCTGGGAGCCAGGACTCCTGGGTTCTCTCTTGGCTCTGGGAGGGGAGTGGGGTCTAGTGGTTAGAGCAGCGGAGCTGGCAGTCAGGACTCCTGGGTTCTATCCCCAGCTCTGGCTGGGAAGTGGGGCCTAGTGGTTACAGCAGCGGGGACTGGGAACCAGGACTCCTGAGTTCTCTCCCCACCTCTGGGAGGGGAGTGCGGGGTCTAGTGGTTAGAGCAGGGGGCTTGGAATCAGGATTCCAGCCTTCTCAGCATTGCCAACCCCAAACCTCACGTCAGGCCACAGGAAAACAAAACACAGGGTCAGCTTAAGCACGGTGAGGCTTCTAAAAGAGACCACCCGGGGGGGCGGGGGGACCTGTATATCACCCTGCGGGGCGCGCTCGGGGCTCGAGGCTTCGGAGGGCGACGTGGCTCTGGACGGCCTCCCCAGCCGCCTCACGTCCCTCTCCTTGCAGGTGCACTCTCAGCCTCGGCGGGAAATCGGCTCAGATCCAGACCTACTCCTGGGCCAACTCAGAGTACGGAGCAGGCAAGCGGTACCTGGCCTCCTCGTACCCCAACTCCCCCTGAGCCCCACTCCGCACCACGCCAATAAACCTTTCCCTCGCTGAGCCGCTCCCTCTGGCCTTTTGTTTTCAGGGTCCCAAGTGGGGAACCGGCCCCCATAGCCTGCCCATGTGGCGCCTGCTGCTAGTTCCTTGCAGTGATTGTTGGTTGGGGAGGGTGCCTCCGTGGCCTGTTACGTGACAATAGGTAATAACCTCAGGCAAGTGCGGAGCTCTTTTACTCACCGTCCCTTTGCCCCCAGCCGGCCCCAGGGTTAATGCGCCGTGAGTGCATTGTCCGGCTCCCTTTGGGTCTTGGAATGGGGGCCCGGCGGGGCTGAGTCGAGCTTCTGCCTTGTGGCTTGAGCTGCCCTGTCCCCCGGGGAGGCAGCCAGCCACTGAGCTCTCACTGGTAAAGCAGCCGGGCGAACGGCCTGCCCCATTGGCGCTGTCCATGGTGACGGCGGTGAGGTCTCCAGGTGGAGTTTAGATGGAAAAGATCCCTTGTTGCTGCAGACGAATCTCTCCCGGCCACACGCGGGCCTGAGAGCTCCTGACCGGGCAGCAAGCGGGCACAGATGCCCTGGAAAAGCCAGGCTTCCTCCCCGTCCTGCAGCTGCCCTAACCGCTCTCAGTCTCCAGGGGGCAGGCCGGTGTCAGGGAATCCCCCTTGGCAGGGTGCTGGCCAGGCCATGGTAGAGCTCCTGAGAGATGAAGGCCTCTCTCCGGCACACATACTCCCCTTGCTCCGGAGAAGGGGCATTTTCCTCACCCTAATAAAGCAGGTGGGGCCTGGCCCTTCGGCTCCAGGTCCCGTGGCAGCAGTAGCCCCAGTTGCCCTGCTGACTGGTGCAGTTTGCAGCCAAATCCATCACCTGTCTCCTCTCTGCCACGAAGACCCCGTAATCACCCGCAGAGGCGGGGGGATCCCCAGGCAGCAGCTAGTGAGAGCTGCACTGAAGAAATGCACAAGCCTAGGACGCGTGGGGGGAGCGAAGCCTTTTGCCTTCCCGAAGCCTGCTCCTGACATCAGTGGCAAAACTCCAGCGGAGCAGGACCAAGCCTTTAAACAGCCGTGCGCCCCCGGGACGGCCTGGCATCCATCTCCTCATGAGCAGCTCGACGAGCCCTTTGAGAGCAGGGATCCAGAAACACTTTACAGGCCTAGAACTCTCCCGTGGCGACCAACGGCGGCTCGTCTAGCCGCTGTTCTGACGGGCACGGTCATGAAAGGAGCTGCTGTGTCTGCCCGGTGAACACGCCGCAACACCCCCACCCCAGGGGAGCCGCTGGCCCAGACGGGTCAGGCAGGCCGTGGGGAAATGGAGGACACATTCAGCGGGGCTGCAAACAGAGCAGAGGCCAGGGATGTGTGCGGCTTGTGATGTCCAGGGCTGGGTCGGGAGAGCCGTTCCTGCTCAAACAGAGGGTCCCCTCTATTTTCAGGGGCCCCGATTGAAATGTCCTGATGGGGCCCTGCTTTCCAGAGGGAGGGGGTCAGCACATTCTAAGAACCAGGCCCCTCTGAGGTGTCCTCCCGCCTTCCAAAACCAGAGACTTCCCAAATCACTTCTGCCTGGGCTCCGCCTTCTCTTTCCCCGCCTTGCCGTGCCGAGCTGCGATGCGCGGCCAGACCTCGTTGTGCCGCGTGTGATTGCCCTGGCAGCGCCTCCGATTTTGCAGGCAACGGAAAGACCCCTGCAGAGCGTGATGCTGCTGGGGATTTATGACTTTCGGCGTCAATGCTGCCCGATATCTTCATGGCTCCCGGTCACTGGTGCTTGGTGAATGGGGAGGCCGTGGCTTGGCTTGGCAGCCTGCACACTAGCACTGTTTGCTCACCGCCAGCTGCGTCTTCGCTGGCCTTTTTAGGCCTTGTCATTCCCCCTGGCATTAGCACCAGTGGGAAGTGCAGCGTAGCCTGGGTTCGGGCGTTAATAGTGTCGCCCCTCTGCCAAGTGGGAGCCGATTTTGAGGCCTCCCCATGGGAAGAGAAGTCAGCGCCGTGGACTCTGGGTCTTTTCTTAGTGTCACTTGTAAGCATTGAACTAGTTAGAACTGAAGGCAGAGAGCAAACTCGCCCGCTGCTTGCAACCGCTTCCCCCCGATGAACGTGCATCACAGAACAAACAACAATCCAGCGGCGCTTCAAAGACTGAACTCTGCTTGCATGCGATGCAAAGGACGGCAGCAGCTCCATTGGGTGTCTCCAGCTCTACCAGTGTACACAGGGCCGGACTCGAGTCCTGGCAGAGTCAGGATACCAGAGGATCGGAGCCCCAGATGGCCCAGAGGGTAGCCGGAGAGTCAGGTGGCAGGAGGCAGGCCGGATCGGATACCAGGCGATCAGAGACAGTAATGCCATAACGAGCCCCACCCAAACCCACCAGCACTAGTGCTCTTCAAACCACGCCCCAGCCCGCAAAGCTAATGAGAACCAGGGTGAGTCAGAGGGCCACCAGATGGCGCTCTAAGAGATGTGGAAAAGGGCTCAGCCCCCAGCAGCTCCCATAAGGTGGGAGCGGTGGTGATGGGGGGAATACGCCACTGTTCCCAGTGGGAGGGAGCCGCTGGGCGCCAAATGCTTTTGAAAAGCCGGCTGCTTCCGTTCGGTGCCTAGCCGGGAGCTGAGTAAGACTGAAAACCCCGGGCCCGATTACCAAGATGCGGTGTTGATTGAAACGTCATCTCAGCAAGAGGAAGCCAGCGGAGGTAGGAGGCTGGCACTTCCTACCTCTCTGTGGTGTACTCTAACGACGGCCTGCACCTTTCCCCGCACAGGGCTTGTGCAACTGACAAAAAAACGCCATGGGGGAGAGGGCTGAGGGGGGCTTTCCTGGAACGTGGATTTCTAGAAAGGGAGAGACACCTATTCAGCATTTCCTGCGCCACAGTCGAGAACGCTGTGTTCGCCAGCATCCAGTCAACTCATGTACCGCCTGTAAGCATGGCGGGCCGACAGACGTCCTCCCGTTCACTGCATCACCGCTGAGGACTGCACATTAACACTCAACGTCCCAGCGCTGCACAAAACACTAATGCAGCAAAGACACTCGCTGCTCTGGAGACCCGTGCTGCTTCCCGCAAAGGGAGGGGAAACGCAAGCTCAGCCCAGAGCTAAATCTAGATGGGAATCCTGACTCCCAGCTCCCCGCTAAAGTCAGGGCCTCTTGCCCCTGTGAATAAAACCTTCCGAACATGGAAGTCTGCCGACAGCCTGAGATGACAGCCCAGAGAGGTGTAAAGGGTTGTTGTTCACCTCAGTGGGTGTTTACTCTGAAACCTAACAATGGCAGTAATTTTAGCAGAAACATCCAGCTCACATGAATCTCCCACAACGCCCCTCCTCTCTCTCAATGCTAAAAACTCCAGCTCGGGATCCCTTACAACAGGGCCAGATGCACTGTGACACCCACCCAGCCGCCGGCTCTAACCACTAGACCCTACTCTGGCTTGAGAATTTATGATGCAGGGGTCACCATGGATAAACAACTCAGAATGAGCACCCAGTGCGATGCCGTGGCAGAAAGGGCTAGCGCTGGATAAACGGGAGTACTGAACAGCAAGAGGGAGGTGATTTTGCTCGGTCTATGGGATTAGTGAGACCAGTCTTGGAATCCCGCATCTAGGTCTGGGGTCCCCATTTTAAAAAGGATGTTGGGTAGTTGTGGAGGGCACAGAAAAGAGCCACAAAACCGATTTGCAGGCCGGAGAAAATGCCAGACAGTGAGACTCTCAAAGAACTTGTCAAAAAGGAGATTGCGAGGGGAGAAGAGGGGATTCACGGGGAGAAAACCCCGGGCCCTGCAGTGCTCTTTGCCCTAGCAGAGGAAGGCAGGACGCGAACCAATGGCTGGAACTGAAGCCAGACAAATTCCAATTCGAAATAAGGCCCCCAACTTTTAACAGTGAGGGCGATTAAGCACTGAAACAAACCATCAAGGAAAACAGGGGGGTTGCGATCGCCTGTTGCCTTCAGATCAAGACTGGAGACCTGGCGAGAAGAGAGACGTCAGCCGGCCAAAAGTTACCGAGCCCAGTGCAGGCATAACTGGGTGAAATGTGATGGCCTGTGGTGTACGGATGTCAGACGACAGGATCTAATGGTCCCTTCTGGCTTTAAACTACGAAGCTAGGAATTAGCAAGGCCCTGCAATACTATAGTGAGGGTCACCCTGGAAATAAGTGAGATAGATAGATAGATAGATAGATTAGATTAGATGGATAGAGGGGGTGGATGGGGATAGATAGATAGATTAGATTAGATAGAGGCATATGGGAATGGATAGATAGATTAGATCAGGCCTGCACAACTCATAAAGCGGCGAGGGCCATATTACTCCAAAGAAAACAGCTGAGGGCCGAAACCCCCCAGCCCTGCGGAAACAGTCCCCCCCACCCCCTCCAGCGCCGCCCGCCCCGCGGAAACAACCCCTCCTTCCCCAGCGCTGGGGTGTGGAAGCCTGTAGAGGGGGAAAGAAACAGCGCGCAAAGGGTGACCAGATCACAGCAATAAAATAGGACCCGCACCCTCCCCGCTCGGCCCCACCATCACACCCCTCTTCACCCCCCCAGGGGTCACTATATTACTGCACACAACAGTCAATCAATGCAGTTGTAGATAAATCTCTGCATTATGCATTTTTGTATAACTTTTATATGACTTTGTATTGAACCTTGGTAATATGTTATAGCGGGCCCCTAAGGTAGTATAATTAAGGTAAAAGAAAAATGTCTTTTTGCTAGGAGTAGAATAAGATCTTCCCCCCACTTTGCATTCAATTGCCCTGGTGAATGAATGAGGTGTGAATGAGGAAGGCGTGGAAGGCAGGCACCTCCAGACAGCTGCAACCCTTGGAGAGGGGATGGGAACCAGACCAAGGACAATCAAACTTGTCAAGTGGGCTGACTAAAGAAGAGCAGACATACGGACGGCCTCAGGGGGTAGAAGCAAGCACCTTCCTTTGGGAACACCCTCTTTGCAGCATTGGGACAACCCCCAGCCCAGAGACAAGCAGCAAAAAGGACCAATGGACACAGTCCCAGATTTTGGGCCGCACAGTGAGCCCACCTACTCACCCCCCCCCCCCCCCCGCGGGCCGCACAGTGAGCCCACGCGGGCTGCATGTTGTGCAGGCCTGGATTAGATGATATGGACCTGAGTGGATGCGATATATGTGTGTGGCTGAGGATGTACAATGTTTGTGCACACGGGCGGATGCATAAACATGCGTGTGCGTGCATTGATGGGTCTGTATGTGTGTCCGTGGGTGGGTGCACGGTTCCATTAGGGTGCGTGTATAGATGCGGGAGGGGTGGGGGTGGTTATGGATCGCTAGCTAGGTGTGTGCGGATGAAGGTGTGTGTTTGTGTGTGGATGGCTGGATACCTGTGTGCAAGGGCGGGTGGGTGTGAGCAGGCGTGTGTGTGCCGGCAGATGGGGGGAGTGCAAGCACGCAGGGTGCACGGAAGGCGTGTCTGTGTGTCCATACATGCGGAGAGGGCACGATGGGGTGGATGGATGTCCATGCATGTACGTGTGCACAGGGAAGTGGATGTGAGCGGACGGCTTGTTTGTCTGGATGGACGGGTGTTAGCGTGCACAGGTGTGCCCGGCGAGGCGTGTGCATGGAGGGGTGTGAGTGTGCAAGTGGCACGCTGGGATGGCTCTGTGCGGTGAGTGGGTGCGTGCCCAGAGGTGCGCGCGGAGAGGGAGGGGGTGCAGGGATAGGCGTGTTTGCCTGGGTGTGTCCCTGCATAGCCGATGGGACAGCCGCTTCTCTGGGTGCCGCCGAGATGAATGAAATAATTACACGTTGCGGGGAGCCAATGTTCCAAACACCTAGCAACGAAGCAGCCCAACCAGCTGCTCCACCCGCGGTGGGAGTTCCCTGCTCCGCCTGGGAACCTGCGGGATGCTTCCCAGGCCCCAGTCCTGCTGCCGTCGGGCCCTCGCCGAGCGACACCCCGTGCGTGGTGTCAGAATCAGGTAGGGCGGCGGAGCCTGAGCGCGGCTGGCTTGGGTGACGCGCGACTCAGGAAGTGCAGCGGAGACGGAGCTAGACGGAGCCACAGACCGAGCCGGATGGGCCGGGGCCCCTTTCATTTTTAAGGAGGATCTGGGTAGTTTGGGTCGTGGGGGGGCCCCCTGGGGGCTGAGCCATGGGCAGAAGAGCCGGCCTTCGCCCTGCCAGGAATTAGCAGCTGGGGCGAGGGGCCGGGGACCATGAACGTGCAGAAGCAGTTGGCGTCTGCAGCCATCCGCGCGGAGGCGAAGAGGCACGAGGGGGTCAAGCTGCATCTGAACAAAGTCTTCCGCCTGGTGGAACGCGTGAGCGACCAGCAACTGAAGAGCAACATCAAGGCCTCGCTGAGCATCGTCCGAGGTAAGCGGCGGGGCGCGCGGCGGGGCGGGCGCCTCTGCCCCACGGAGGGGCCTGGCGCGCGGGTGACCACGAGCGACTCCGCTTCCCCGGGGCACAGGCGCGCGGCGGCCGCATCGCTGAGTCTGGGGAGGAGCCCGCGGGAAGCCGTCTAAACGGCTCTGACACGCGCAACGCCAGGCGGCGGGGAGAGAGCTGGGGCGCGGGGGGATGGAGCGCGGAGAGCCGTGTCGCTCTTCGCCGGATGTCCCTCGACAGTGTCACGCAGCGGCAGGGGGCTCCTGCCTTCTCCCTGCAGCTCTCTCTGGGTGCTGGCATCTCTGCTTGGGTGGCAGGGGACGGGGAGGGCAGGGAGATGCAGGGGGGGAACTGGTCCCCGGGCGAGCGTCAGGCTGGTGCTGGAGGAGACAGTAAGCGACTCGCTCTGTGCAGCGTCAGGTCCAGGCTGGCGCTGGGAGGGCCACGCTGGGTTTTCCTCCCGTGGCTCTGGCTGCTGAGTAAAGAGGGAGGCGATCCCGCAAACGGCTGGGGAGGTGCGGGGGGGGAGGGGAGAGAGTCCCACGGAGGCGTAGAGACTGTCGGTTAGGCTGCTTTCCTGTGGGTTTCTGGAGCCTCCTGCGATCGGTGGGGGAGGGCATCCGTCACGCAGAGCTCCTCTGCCCCAAGCTGGTGTGCCAGGCACGCAGGGCGGTCTCTCGATGGGGACGGTGAGGGACGAGTGAGGTTCTCACGCACCCTCCTGCGGAGGCCTGGCGAGGGCAGGGCTCCCTCCACGGCCCGCCTACTTGGCTGGAGGGGATTCTGCCACGCTGCCCACCCCGGTGGCAGAATCATAGAATCATAGACTATCAGGGTTGGAAGGGACCTCAGGAGGTCTAGTCCAACCCCCTGCTCAAAGCAGGACCAAGCCCCAATTTTTTGCCCCAGATCCCTAAATGGCCCCCTCAAGGATTGAACTCACAACCCTGGGTTTAGCAGGCCAATGCTCAAACCACTGAGCTATCCCTCCTCCCATTTCCAGAAGGGGCCGGCGTCAAACCCCGGCCCCTTCTGGAAATGCCCGAGGATACTGGGCTGGCAGCAGCAGCATCTAGGCCCCGGATCTCCCCCTGAGAGCAAGAACTGCGCCGGGCCCCGGGGCTGGCGTTGGGAGCGGGTCCAGGGTCAGGAGCCTGCTGCCCCCCTGTTCTCGTTGGGCAAAGTGCAGCTGCCACGGGGCACTGCCCGCCCGTGAAACGGGGGAGGGAGGCCGGGAACACCAGCCATCCCGAGGACATCCCGCTACCTGTGCCCCGGAACCGCCAAGCAGCTGGCTGACACCCTCGGCCCCTTCCCGGGGCTCCCGTCTTCAGCTCTGTCCCACTTGGCCAGCCAGAGACCTGCCTTTCCCGTTGGCAACAGCTGGTCCCGACAGCTGGAACGTTCCCTCCTCCCCTCTGCACATGGGCGTGAACACACACGTGCTCGTGCGCCATCACACCTCACACGCACACCCACGTGCATGCACGGGCGCCTACTTGTGTGCCGCCCCCGGTGTGGTAAGGCAGACAGGCACACAGCACTGGACACACGCTGGTGTTCCACCACACCTGCGTTCGCACACGTGCACACTCACACAAAGCTGCACCCTCGGATTAAACACCCGCCCGCATCCACACACCCCACACGCATTTGCACGCAGCCACCCACGGACTAACAGGCCCACCTCCGTGCGTGCGCACCCACGCGCGCACACACGCACCAGCCGTGCCAGGGGTTGGCCACCCTGGGGATTGTTCGGAAGCCCGGCCTCCACGGGGCCGGCTGCCCTGCCTGCTCCTTGCTTGGCAGCATTAGTGCCGCCCCATTAAGCCATGAGCAGGGGCTGACAGCCGCGCGGTCCCGAGCAGCAGGAAGGTTTCTGTGGTGACAGGCCCCGCCGTGCGCCTTCCGGCGGGAGTTTGCCTCGCAGTTTCCTGGGGCGCCGGCTCCCCCTTGTATGGGACCGGGAGGGGGGAGCTGAGGCTGTAGTAGAGGGGGCTGCACTGTGCTGGGAAGGGAGGGGAGCTGCATCGTGGGGGGGGGGAGCTGCATCGTGGGGGGGGGCTGGGCTGATGCTGTAGCAAAGGGGTGCACCATGCTGGGGGGAGGGGAGTTACTCCGTGCTGAGGGGGGAGGGGAGTTGCACTGTGCTGGGGAGGGGTTGGCCTGATTCTGTATCAGACGGGGGTGCGCCATGCTGGGGAGGGGAGCTGCGCCATGCTGGGGGGGAGGGGGTTGGGCTGATTCTGCAGCAGAGGGGGGGTGCGCCGTGCTGGGGGGGGAGGGGAGTTGCACTGTGCTGGGGGGGGAGGGGAGCTGCGCCGTGCTGGAGGGGAAGGGGAGCTGCACTGTGCTGGGGGGGAAGGAGAGCTGCACCATGCTGGGGGGGGGGGGTTGGGCTGATTCTGTAGCAGAGGGGGGTGCACCCGTGTTGGGGGGGAGGGGAGTTGCACTGTGCTGGGGGGAGGGGAGTTGTACCGTGCTGGGGGGGGGAGGGGAGCTGCACTGGGCTTGGGGGGGGGCTGGGCTGATGCTGATCCTGTGGCCATGTCCTGGCTCGAGAATGATGGCGCCCAGCGCTCGCCTTGGCGGTTGGGGCCTGAGCCCCCCCCGTGGGCACCGGACGCCCGGGCACCATCGCTCCCGGCCTTGTGCAGAGGAACAGTCCCGGGTCACAGGCCGCGGCCGTCTGGGGCTCAGCACAGGATGGTTCCACGCCAGGCCCTTTCCGGTCCCGCCACCGGCGCTGAGCGCTGCGGTTTTCCTCTGCAACGGGACACCTGACTCCTGTGGTTGGTGGCGCCGCCTCGTTCTCCGCCTCCTGGGGAGCCCGGACGGGGCTGCCTCTCGCCGCCGCCGGAGCCCGGACGGGGCTGCCTCTCGCCGCCGCCGGAGCCCGGACGGGGCTGCCTCTCGCCGCTGCCGGAGCCCGGACGGGGCTGCCTCTCTCCGCCGCCGGAGCCCGGACGGGGCTGCCTCTCGCCGCCGCCGGAGCCCGGTGCCCGGTTCAAGGCCCGCGCCCGGCTCTTTGGGTGGCTTCTGTTCGCCCGGCTCTGACGCAGAGGTGGATCCCGGGCGCCGGAGCTGTTGCCATGGCGAGAAAGGAGCCGTGGGCGCCGGGGCTGTTTGGCACATGCAGCCCGGCGCCTGTATAGGGACCGAGGGGAGGGGGCGTTGGTGAAGGGCCGGGACCCACCCCCCGTCGACTACCGGTTGCGTCAGGGGCATCTGTATTCGTGGGGCTGGCTGGGGTCGGGGGTGGGGGGCTATGGGATGAGTCGGGCCAGGCTGGGGGCCAGTGGCGTCCTGGTTGCGGGGTGAGCAGGGGGCTGGCTATGGGGTGAGGAGGGGCAGTGGAGCAATGTAGGAGCTGGTCCTCATCTCCCTGCCCCACGGCTGCTGCTCCAGCAGGGTTATGGGGCCGGGATGCTGGGGCTGGGAGAGGGCCTGGGGGTGGGGGGGGGGAGGTCTCCGCAAGATGATGATGGCGATGAAGTCCAAGAGTCTTTGCTGTTCCCTCCCCCCGCCGGTCCCCCCCTCCCCCGGGGAGTCTCTGAGCTCCTGGCACACTGTGCCCCACCCCAGAAAGGGGGCCTCCTGGCTCCCTGGGCTGCTGATTGTGGATGGGGTGTCCCCCTCCTGCCCCGGAGGGGCTTCGCTCACCCTCCCAGGTCCCCGCTTTTCTCTCCCTTCGTGGTTCAGGGGTCGTTGCCTCCAGTCCGTTCCTTGCAGATCTCGGTCCCGCCCCGGTGCCGGGCCAGTGCCCGGGGTGGGGAGGACGGAGAAGCCCCCAGAAGCACAGAACCGCCAGTGGCATCTGGGGCACAGGTGCGGTGCCAGCCGAGCCCCTGCGGACCTGCCATGCCGTCGGCTTCGCCCGTCCCCCGCCGGCTCCTCTCCTGCCTCCCCCTGCCCTTCCCGCCGCTGGCCCCGGCGCTCGCCGGCCCCATCGACCTGGCCTCTCCCGGCCTTTTCCTTTCGACAGCGCCTGCCAGCTCCCACGGAGCCACCCGCTGTGCCGCTGTCATGGCAACGGGGAGGAGGTACGGTTGCCACGGTGCCGCTGGGCACCTCTGGGAAGGTAGGTGGCTGTGTCCTGGGCACAGGGCACCGAGCCAGAGAGCGCGCCGCCCGCCGCGCGCGTCTCTCTCGGCGCTGCCCCGGTTTCCACCCCCTGCCCTCGGGCCCTGGTGGCGGTGCTGACTCAGGCTAGCGGTGGGCAGGCGGTGAATTCCAGCAGCCGGGCAACACCCCAGCAGGTAACTAAGGGAGGGAGACAACACAGCGTGTTTGGCTTCCCTCCGCCTGCCAGGTCCGGGAGGTTTCCCAGGCATGGCAGCGGGGAAATGCCACGCGCTCTGCCCTCGGCTTCCTCTGCTGAGCCGGCAGCTCCGGCCCCGCCGTCTCGCCCTGTGCCGGGGGGAGATGAGACGCTCAAGCCATCTGCCCCCCTGGGATGTGCCGCTCGCCGCCCTGGCCGGGCAGGGAGGCCCGTGATGGGGACACAGTCCGGATGCCCGTGGTTTGCGGGCAGCGGGGGCGTGTGCCCGAGGCCGCCCCCTAGAGGTGAGGCGGGAGGGGGTGCAGAGAGGAACCGGCCCCGGCCACTGGCTGCAGTTGGGGCTCCACGCGCGAGCGAGCGAGCAGCGGGCGCGTCCGGGGGCATCGTCCCGTCGCCGTCACGTGCGCCGGGCTGGCCAGATGGAGCAGCCGCCCCGGCTGCCTGGCTGCGTCCCGGGCCCCGCTGTGTGGGCTGCCGCGGTTCGTCTTCTGCTTCCCAGAAACGCGCCAAACGGGGAAGCAAAGCCCCCGTGCCAGCCAGCAGCGAGAAAAACCTGCAGCGAGGGCTGTTAGCCAAGCTGGTCAGGGACACCACCCGGGGCGTCCCCAGCCTCTGACGGCCAGGAGGGATCTCTCGGTCGCCCCGTTCCGTTCGTTCCCTCCGAAGCAGCCGGCATCGGTCACTGCCAGCAGCCAGATACGGGGCTAGATGGACCATGGCACTGACCCTGGATGGCTGTTCTTAGGCTGGTTCCATGAAGCAGAGCCTGGAGGGGGGTGTCAGGAGCTGCAGGCGAACCCTCAATGATCCACCGTGTGTCTTTGGCATTCGCCGTCGGGGCCATCTATGGAGGAGCGCCTGCTGTGTATTACCATAGGGCCGAGTGAGAGCAGACACAGCCCCTGCCTCAAGGAGTGTGTAGCCTACACAGATGAGGAGTAGGAGGTGCAGTGACTTGACCTAGGGCACCCAGGGAGTCAGTGGCAGAGCTGGGATTAGGGACCCCCCCCCATGAGTGTTCTAGCCACGGCTGCTGGAAAATGGCCGCGGAGAAGTGGGGTGGCCTGACTCGACACCAGACCCACCCAGCCCATCCGACAGGGGATGCGGCCAGACCGATCCCTTGCCGAGGGGTCCCCTGTGCTGAGCTTTGCGGTAGCGGGCCGTCTCTGAGGAGGGAAAGCAAACCCCACCGGTAGGCAGGACGTGCCGCTCAGACTGGTGCCTTCCCCAGAGTTGGGGGGATGATGGGCCCCAGGCACAGTCTTGCTATATGTAAGCAGGGGAATGATCCTGCTATTGTGGGGATCTTTCCTGGCTTGGATCCCGGTGACATGGGCTAGTGAAAGGATCTGAGTCCTCACTTCCACTCCCTTACCCAGAGTCCTGCCTGCCCTCGAGGGCTCCCCTTCCACTCTCCTGTGGCAGAGACCTCGTAACCCCCACAAGGCTGGGCCCAGGGTTCCTGAGGGGCTTGACCCCCAACCTTGTCATGGTGACGTAGGGCAGGGGCTAGCATGTCCCCACTCCGGGGGGCTCCCTCTGCACTGGACGCTTCCCTGACCCCCTGATCATCGCATACCACTCAAAGCAAATACGATTGATTAAACAGCAACCAATTACAAAACAAGGAAGGAAACGAGGGGAACGGCGAAAGGAAAACCCGTCACCCCGCTCTGTGGCAACGGGGACGTCACAGCCAGCGTCTCTGGGACGCCAGGGCAGTTCAGTCTGTTCCTCACACGGCCCAGGCCCCTGCCCTGGGATGCTGCGGGGCGGATACCTGCTCTGGCGGTGGCCACACGCCCTCAGGCGCTAGGTGGCAGGACCCTTCTTCCAGCGTCGGGGTTACGACCCCCCTCCCAGCCTGGCCTGCAGGGCCCCTTGGCGGGGGGTGGGGGTGGGGCTCACCTGCGCTGGGCCTGCTGCCCAGGATCCCGCCTCGCTCCCTGCAGCTGCTCCCCGCACCCGGCTCTGGATTGCCCCAGCCCCAGCTCCACCACTCTGCCTCCAGCTCCCTGGGCTGCTTCTGTGACTCTGCTCCCAGCTCTGACCTGCTCCCTGGGCTGCTTTTCTAGCCCCTCTGTCTGGCCCGGCTCTGCCCCCCAACCCAGCTTGGGCCCCTGATTTCTCCTTCGCTCGGCCCCGCTCTGTCTGACCCAGGCAATTCCAGCTCACAGGGAGGAGGGGACCCCCCTCCCCCGGCCTCTTGACTCCCTCATTAGCCGGCCCTGTCAATCATTAGCCTGACCTGGGGGCATTGGCCTCTCCCCATTGTTCCTGGGGACTGTCAGTCTGGAGGTCCTGAGGACCCTGCCCCTTTCTTTTGGGACTGGGAGGAGCCAACCAACCCCCCACTGAGGTTTAGGAGGGGAACAACAGTCCCCTTACACATAGCTGGGCCCGGACCCTAAACGCAACCACCCCACCAGCCCGGGCCAGAGGCAGCCGATGGCAGAGAGAGGTCTGAGCTGCAGACCGGTCCATGCCCCAGCTGGGTTGAACTCTCAGGAGGGGCCGCAGGGCTGAAGCCCAAAGGATCCGGCCGGGTGGCCGGATGGGACCGTGCCGCTGCGGGCACGGCTCTGCTGTCTTGACCCCGGGCTCGGGGCGGGCTCTTAGCCTGGGTGCAGCTGGCCCGGCCGGGCCTATGCTGCCTGCGTTTTCGGGGAGGGCTCTCGGGAACCAAACCCCCCTGGAGGGGAGCCGCCCGCCGGGCGCACGGAGCCTGTCTCCCGCCTGTCTCCCGCGGTGGGCGCCGTTGGGTCCCACGCTCTTTCCAAGGGCCCGGCTGGCTGCTCGCTCTGCCTGGCCCAGGCCCGCCCCTCTGTGCTGAGCCGGGCCCTGCACCCCAGGCCAGGGGCTGAAACTGCCTCCACCCATGGGCTGGAGCAGGGAGGGGGCATCTCCGTGGGCGGCCCGGTCCCGGGGTCCCGGTCCCAGCTGCACTGGGGCATGCTGGAGGCAGGGGGTGAACTCGCCCCCCCCCCCACCCCTCCATCGCAGGCTCCGGTTTTGGGGGGGTGCAGGGGGAACGAGCAAGGATTCAATAGCAGCACACGCCGTGGGTGGGTCGTCATGGCGATGCGCGCAGTTCTGTCACGAGTGGGGGGGGAGGGGGGGCTGCTCCTGGCTCCCCAGAGTCCCCCGAGGGAGGGGCACCCTGCGCTTTGCCGCACATGGCCGGGCTGCCGCTGCGAGCCGGGGCGCCGGTCCAGCCCCCCACCGCGAGGCAGAGCCTGGGCTGTAGCACCCTGGCACAGTGGGGCCACGCCGGGCAGCTTTGGGGAGCACCCCCCAGTTTGCATGGTGGGGGGGGAATGTGGAGAGGAGCTGCCCCCTGCAGCCACAGGGGAGGGGTCTGTGCCCCACTTTCCTCCCGATTTGGGAAGGGTCAGGAGGGATCAGGGGGAGGGAGTGCGATCGGGACAGGGGGGATCATGCCCCATTCTACCCAAGGACGAGGATGCAGCGGGGAAGGCCGGGGATGGGGGTGGGGGGTCAGGGTGGGGGTAGCTGCCCCCCCTCATGCCAGGACTCAGCGCAGTGAGGGGGTTGTGGAATCGGGGGGGGGGGGTCATGCCCCACTCATCCCCAGGCCTTGGATGCAGCGGGGAGGGGGGAGGGGTTTGGGGGGATCTGGGGGCACCATGCTCCATTCTCCCCCAGCCCTTAGGGTGCAGCGGGGCGGAGGGATGCCCCCTCCTCTCCGGGGCCGGGCGCAGCAGTGGGCCCGGGTGGGTTCCCTCCGCTGCAAACCCCCTGCCGGGAAGCCAACCTCTTGTCTCCGCTTCCCCCGTAATTACGGCCCCACCTCCCCGAAAGCCGCCTACGCCCCGAGCTTATTATAGCCCTGCGGGGCAAGGGGGGGGCACTGGGGGAGCTGCAGCTCTTCTGCCTGGCTGGGTTTGCGGGGTACAAAGCATGGGGGGGGCAGACCGAATGGGGGGCAGGTGGGTGAGTGGGTCTAGTGGTGGGGGTGTGGGTGGGGGAGCAGTAGGGGTGTGGAGGCTGGGGGGGGGGGCTGAAGGAGGAAGTGGGGCGTTGGTGGGGACAGTGGAGGAAGCTGCCCCCCCTCCTTTGCCGCCCGTTCGCTCCCCACGACCCGTTGGGATGACTGGCGAGTCCTGGGTGATCTCACGCCGGCGCGGGCCGAGCTTGGGCCCGCCTGGGTCTCGTCGTCACAGCGGGGGGGGGGGTGAACCCCGTGAGAGCCGGCTGAGATCAGCGCCTCTGGGCTGCCCCCCGAGACGCCCCCTCCCCAGGGTCCGGCCTGCTGCCTCCGCAGCCGGGAAGGGGCTTCGGGCCCAGCCCTGCCCAAGCAGCCGCTCCGGGTACCGCGCGGACCCAGCCGCTGCCACTCCAGAGCCGCCCCGTCAGCACCCGCACTTTGGTTCTGGAGCCTCCTCTGTGCTCGGCTCCAAGGTCAGGGTGAGTCACCGTCACCAGGCAGGCAGGGGCTGTGTCAGGGAAGAGGCGGGCATGGGGGAAGGGGACCCCCACAGGGCCCGCTATCCCCCAACCCTTCCCCTGCATGCCTGCCCCCCCCGGCTGGTAACTGGGCGTTCTCTGCAACTGGCAGAGCCCTGCGCAGCGGTAACGGCTCCTCGCCAGCGTTCGCGGCTCAGGCAGGAGGTGCCAGGCTGGCACCGCTCCCTGGGGGCCCCCGGCGGCTCCAGGCGCGGGGTGTGAGTGGCCGCGTCGCGGTCCCCGTCCCTGGGAGGCGGCTCACGTCGCTGCAGGACGCGCTGCCGGCGTGACCGGGGCTTTGTGCTTTCGTTCAAAAAACGGGGCCATGTCTGGCGTGTATCAGGGAGAGCCGCGGCATGAGCCCAGCCCGGCGTGAGCGGGAGGTGGGCAGGTTTGTTCCCCACGCTGCTCTGCCGATGCCCCTCAGTCCCGTCCCGCAGCCCCCGGCTGTCCCAGGCATGGCTCTCCACCCCCTAACTCTGCCAATGCCCCTCATTCCTGACCCGCAGCCCCTGGCTGTCCCAGCTCCCCGCCCCCCAACTCTGCCAATGCCCCTCGATCCCGACCCGCAGCCCCCGGCTGTCCCAGCCCTGAGCTCCCCATCCCAGGCCGGGAGCCCCCCCTGGCTATCGCTGGCCTAGGCCTGTCTATGGTGAATTGCCGGGCTGCAGCTTTGACGAGGCCCCACTGTCTCCAGACTGTGGGTTTAATGAACAAGCAGCCCCATGGTCGGCGGCTGGCCTCTCTCTGCCAAGGGCCCGCTCCCGGCTGGCGGATTGGTCTGGGCTGCCGGGGCGGGACAGCCGAGCCGACTCCAGCGGATCCGCCGAGACTCGTTCAGATCCCGGGGTGACTCTTGCCCAGAGCCGTTCCCAGCCCCGGGTGCCTTCTCGGGGTCGGGGCTGGGCTGGGCTCTCCCAGTTCTGGGCTGGCACCAGGACCGTGGCCCTTTAAGGGGAGCCGGTGTCCTGCGGAGTTGCGACACCTCCCCGATCCATTGTGCTCGCTCCCTGCAGGGCCCGCTGTGCCAGCCTGGCACGGGCGGCTGCTGCTATAAATAGCTTCCCGAGGAGGAACAAACCGGCTCATTAGGAGTGGGGGTCAGGGCAGAGTCAAAGGGACCCGGGTCGATCTCGCCGTGTGGAGGCAGCCCTGGGCTGGGCTGGCAGGGGGGCTGCGGGTCGGGAGTGAGGGGCACTGGCAGAGCTGGGGGGGATCCCAGGGCTAGGCTAGCAGGGGGCTGTGGGTCGGGAGTGAGGGGCACTGGCAGAGCTGGGGGGGGGGTCCCAGGGCTGGGCTAGCAGGGGGCTGCGGGTCGGGAGTGAGGGGCACTGGCAGAGCTGGGGGGGATCCCAGGGCTAGGCTAGCAGGGGGCTGTGGGTCGGGAGTGAGGGGCACTGGCAGAGCTGGGGGGGATCCCAGGGCTAGGCTAGCAGGGGGCTGCGGGTCGGGAGTGAGGGGCACTGGCAGAGCTGGGGGGGATCCCAGGGCTAGGCTAGCAGGGGGCTGTGGGTCGGGAGTGAGGGGCACTGGCAGAGCTGGGGGGGGGGTCCCAGGGCTGGGCTAGCAGGGGGCTGTGGGTCGGGAGTGAGGGGCACTGGCAGAGCTGGGGGGGGTCCCAGGGCTAGGCTAACAGGGGGCTGCGGGTCGGGAGTGAGGGGCACTGGCAGAGCTGGGGGGGGGGTCCCAGGGCTGGGCTAGCAGGGGGCTGCGGGTCGGGAGTGAGGGGCACTGGCAGAGCTGGGGGGGGGGGGGGGTCCCAGGGCTGGGCTAGCAGGGGGCTGCGGGTCGGGAGTGAGGGGCACTGGCAGAGCTGGGGGTGGGGGAGCCCAGCTGCTTGTGGGACAGGCCCCCACAGCTCCGCAGCTGACCCTGACTGGAGCCTTGTCAGCCGCCTGGGGCGGGGGGGGGGGGGTGTTTTGCGGGGCTGAGCCGCTCGGGCCCCAGCCTGGGTGGGGTGGAGGAATGCGGCTGGGGGCGTGGGAGCGGCTAGCCGTGCACCTCCCGGGGCTGGGCCGGCTCTGGCGTTTCACAGCGGCCTCAGCTCGCGGGGCCGTGACGCCGTCCCTGTCCCCCCGGGCTGAAGTCACAGGCAGCGTTTTGCAAAGGGGGGGAAAAAACCACCTCTTCTGCCCCGCAGCAAACGGCGCCGAGTTCGAGGCTCAGCCGCTCTCTGCGGGAAAGGAACCGCGCCTGGCGGGGGAGGCGGCTCCCCACCACGCTGGCAAACCAGCCCTGGCCAGAGGGACCCGGATCCCCCAGAGCAGAGCAGTGAGGGGGGGGCATGGCGGGGGCATCGAGATTTAGAATTGCCTTAAATGACCTGGGGGATTATTCAGCCCGAAAGGCCAATGGAGAGCGTCCCAGGGCGTCTGCCGGTGACATCATCACAGCGTTCCCCACAGCGACCGATTGTGATGTCACAGACAGGATTATATGACCTCAGACGGGGGGAGGGGCCACCTTGGCACTCCCGGTGTTTCAGTGGCAATTACAGCCACCCCGAGGCTGCTCTGCATTACGCTCTGCTCCCGGCGGGCTCCAGGAGGCGCAGGGCCATTGCTCCAGTGGGCCTTCGCTGTGCCCCGGCGGCTCTCCCAGGCAAAGCCGTGTGTGGAGGGGGCTGCGCTGGGCCAGAGCTCGGGGGGCTGGCAACAGAGCTCGTGTCCTTGGGGGTCCCCTGCTTGATCCTGCCTGGGCCGCTGCCCTGATCACCCCCGCACCCAGGGAAAGCAGGGGGGGGATGTGCTGTGAGATGGCCCTGGCCCCACCCACCCAGCATGGAGCCAAGGGGGTCACATACCCGGCAAGTAAAATCCCTCCCACTGGAGCAAGGTCTCTGCGGAGAGGGGGCGCACATTGCAGTCCTAGGGGGGAATAACCCCCTCTGATTGGCTGTTTCCCCCACTGCTCCCCCTCCTGGGGTGTAAGCAGCCAACCCCTGACCCCTATCAGGAGCCCTGTTCTCACAGGAAGGGAGGGGGAGCAGAAAGAGCCCAGCTGATCAGAGTGACTCCGCCCCCTTATCCCCCCTCCCCTCCTGTGAGCAATGGGGCAGCCCCTCTGCTTCTCCCCCCTTCCTCCCCCTCGCAATAACCCGCTGGGAAGGGGGAGAGGGGACGTGGCTGCAGCCCCCCAGGCCTGGGTGAGGGGGGTGATGAACTCCAGGGACTGCAGCAGGAGCAGAGATGAGATGGGGCGGGGTGGGGGGGGAGATGGGGGCAGGGGCCCGGGGGGGGCGGGGCACTGCACCCTGCGTCTCCAGCTGATGCCAACTGTCCCGCCTTTGAGAGCGCAGCGGAGAGGGTCGGGCCGGGATCCTTCTGCAGCCCATCGGGCCTGGTGGAGGAAGTGCCATGAGGGAGCCTGGCGGGGCAAAGAACGGAGGCTGGGGCAGGCGGAGGGGGTAGACGGAGCTCACCCCGTACCCTGCCCGTCCGGGGGCCAGGCGGGGGCCACGCTGCGGCCCGGAGGGAGCTGACGGAGGGGGTGTGAGCGGCAATGCCGCAGTTAAAGCAACGAATGCAGGGCTCTTCGGGGCAGGGAGTGGCTCTTTGGCTTGTGTTTGTACAGCGCCTGGCGCTATGCGGGCCGGCTCCACGCCCGACACCACAGCGGGTGCCGATCGACGCCAGGATCCACCCCCACCCCGGGCAGAAAGCTGGGCCAAGCGAAAGCGAAGGTCTAGAGGCATCTCAGGCCCTGGCTTCGTCTCCGTGGCAGGACGGGCAGGGGCCAGCGTGGCTCCCGGGACCGGTCCGGGTGAAGCCAACGGAGGCTGCGTGCCCGATCCAGCCTTTCCACGCCGCCTGGTTTTGCCTTTGCCTCCTGCTCCCCCCTCTCTCCGCCACACCCACTCGCTCATTTCCCTCCCCCCCCCCCCCGAGATGTCTTTCTTGAGGGGCTTTTTAACCGTTCCCCTGAACGCTGATTTCCCCCCACTTAGGTTAATTACGCCTGCTGTTTTTGCTGCATTTTCAGGGCTTCCGTTGCCATAACAACCAAATGCAGATTTTTATATATATATATATTTTTTTTTTATATCTAGGAAATGTTGTTGTCAGCTCTTCTGACTCAGAGCGGCAGCCGGATTGGCTTGGATCCTTTTATAGATCTATTCTTGTAGGCTCGGGAGGGGGATTGGAGAGGGGGGGAGGAAGCATCCAGAATCAAGCAGCGGCGGCGGGGATGTTATTTTCCAGCGAAAACTGGGCTTTTCCATAAGAATCGGGGTCTGTGTTCGGCGGCTTTCTCTCCGGCCGTCTGTCCTCTGTCTCCTGCGCCGGCTGGGCAACGGAGCCATTGATTATATTCTACGGCGGGGGCTAGGAACCGAGCTCGCAGCTGGCCTGTGCTAAGAGAGCCGGGGTTTCTCTTCGCCACCTGTTAGGCCTCGGCTTTTGGACCCCGCTCCCGCTTAACTCACGGAGTGGGAAATGAAGCCCGTAGGAACACAGAGTGGATTCGCCCCCGCAGTCCCTCTAGTCCAATGTCCAGCACTAGATGCATCAGACGAAGAGGGTGTCAGCATGGGTGGGATAAACTCCCCACCCCCACAAGTATTAGATCTCCCCCTGATCTCTAATAGTTAGAGTGGCTTAAAGCTTGAGGCGTGAGGATTAAGATCCCCTCCAAACAGTAAGTCAGAGAGGAAGGATGGACACCTGGGCTAGGACTTGGGAGACCGGCACTTAGCCTCTCTGTGCCTGGGTTCCCCCTCTGGCGAAATGAGGATCATGAATACCTCGCCGGGGGTGTTGGGAGGAGACATACAAGAAAGACGGCGCAGCGCTTTGCGATCCACTCGTGCAAAGTGGTGCGTGAAAGCCGGGTGTGACCACTCCGGATCCGTATAAATGTCCGGGCCTTTTTTTGACATCATGTGGCAGGGAGTTCCACAGGTTCGTGACAAAGTGTTTCCTTTTCTTGGCTTGCCACCTTTCCATTTCATCCAACGTCCCCTTGCCCTGGCACCACAAGGCAAACGCCTGATCTCCCTTCTCTGGACCACTCAATATTTTATACATTTCTATCATGTCCCCGCTTATGCCTCTCCCCAGGGAAGCAACCCTGATCTCTTCAATCTCTCTCTGCGGGAGAGTTTTTCCAGGCCCCGGACACAGCCCTATGCTTGGGACAACCCTAAATCTCTGACTGCCGGAAGCCAGGTGGGGAAGACGGGTGGATTCCTCAATAAATGCAACATTATGAAGACAGTGGCTCCTCTGGGAGCCTCCCAAATCTTTAAAAATACAAAGAGCGGTACCAGTCTCTCGTTTCCTTCCCAACCTGCAGGAGATACGCGCAATGGAGTCTATTGTTTGGCGGGGGTGTGCGTGGGCGCTCGTTCTGCGTGAAGATCATACGGGAAGGAAGCTGGGGTTTTGTATTTAACTCTGATCATGCCAAGGCCTGAGGTCCCTTATCTCTTGTGGCAGCGAGTTCCACAGCTCCGGGTCCTCGGACAGCTGTCTCTCACTTGGGCTCCTCCCCGCCCTCTCCCCCGGCTGTTGGCTGGCAGTTTCAGCATCCAGACGAGATGGGAGCATGGTGAGCATTCAAAATAATAATTCACTTGCCATCAGTAGCTCTCCAAAAGCTGTGCAAAGGAAGCCAGGATCCATAGCCCCATTTGGGCAGATGGGGAAACTGAGGCATGAATATGACTTGCCCAAAGTCATCCAGCTGGCCAATGGCAGAGCCCAGATCTCTTCAGTCCTGGTCCGGAGCTCTGGCCACTAGGCTGCACTGTCAGACTTCACAGTCACGGGGGGGCTTTCAATCTTAGGGCAGGACAGCTGGCCTTTAGGCTCAGGGGAAAGCGAGTGCAGAGATCCCCACGCTCTGCCCCGCAGGACCCCAGGGCTGGAGAGAGAGTTGGCAGGTGGCAGCATCGGTCCAGGGGGATACCAGGGGGTCCGCGAGCGCCCGCTTCCTACTGACCAGGTCTGGGCTCAGCGGCTCCACTCCCCGGGGGGTGCTGCGGCTGACATTGGAGGCCGAGAAGGTGTGAGTGGGGTGTCGCCCCCCGGCCCCTGATGTCTCCCCCCCCACCAAGATTTGCAGATGTTTCCTTTGCGCTCCCTGCCTCGGCTTCCCTATCGGTACATTGGGGATGACCCATACTGGCCCGCTGTGGGGAGGGATAGCTCAGTGGTTTGAGCACTGGCCTGCTAAACCCAGGGTTGTGAGTTCAATCCTTGAGGGGGCCATTTGGGGATCTGGTGCAAAAATTGGGGATTGGTCCTGCTTTGAGCAGGGGGCTGGACTAGATGACCTCCTAAGGTCCCTTCCAACCCTGAGATTCTATGATTCTATGTGAAATGCCCTCCCCAGCCTTGGCTGGGGCCACTGCAGCGAACCCTGGGCTAGTCACTGCCCCGCTCTGTGCCTCGGTTTCCCCCTCTGTAACACGGGGCTAACGATCGCTGGGTGGTGTTATTCCGTGACCGCAGAGTGTGGTGTTATTACCGGGAATACAAAAGGCCTCATTCCATCCCTGGAGCCGCTAATAACGGCCTCAGCGATTGCTAGGCCGCAGCATGGAGGCTTCCCCCAGTGACCGCAGGGGTTGCGGGGGGGAGGGGGAAACTGGTACCACTCATAGAAGGGCAGGGTTAGATCTACCCCAGCCCCGGCCCGTCAAGGATTGACAGTCACAGGGGGCGGCTCGGAGTGGGGGCGAGGCTGCCCATTGGCAGCGGACAGCATTGGAAAGGAAGTGGGCGGGGGGGGGGCCCACGGAGCACGCTGGGTCTGAATGTGAATCATTTTTAATGGCCCCGGTCAGTGGGGATAGTCAGGTGCAATTAGCATTAATCAGCCCCTGTCACCGGCAGCCTCTGTGGAGAAGGCAGGGGGGCCGCGGGGACTGAAAAGGGTGCGTGGGGGTGCTTATGCCCCCTGCTCAGAATAGAGAGAGCTCCCCCGCCGCCGTGCTGTCAATCACTCCCCCCACAACAGGCTGCTGAACCGTGGGGAGAGGTTTCCTCTCACTTAAAAACTGCTTAAGTTCCAATTCCTCTGCGCCCCCCGCCCCCAAATCCCTTGTGGTCTCAGGCAGGGCCAGCGGATTCAAGTCCCTGGTCCAGCTGATTTAGCGACGGGATTTGAACTCGCCTCTCGCCCCATCTGGCTGCCCAGTCAGAATCCGTCCTGCCCCGGCAGTTCCATTGGGTATAAAGCGTTCAATGGCCCCGGGAAGAGGGAGACCCCGAGCTGGACTGGAAGCCAGGTTTCTTGCTCCACCTCCGGCAGACCAGGGATTTGAACCTGGGGCTCCCAGCTGAACGTTTCGGGTTTCCGAACTTCCTGCCCAGCTCTGGTCTCAGGGGAGCCCCACGCGGGGAGGAGTCGTGGAGCTCACTGCCGGGGCGTCTGGGGCAAGAGTGGGTAGGCCCTACTCAAGTGGCGCGCCGGAGATGAGGGCCGCGCGGGTGGATGGGGAGAGGGAGGTGTGTGTATGGGGACCGACAGATCAGCGAGCACTTTAGAGACTTAAAACACATTGGTTGAAGGATTCATTGGGTTCTGTTTGTACAGCGCCTGGCACAATGGGAGCCATTACCGTAATACAGCTAATAGTGTACAGCGCCTGGCACAATGGGAGCCATTACCATAATACAGCTAATAGTGTACAGCGCCTGGCACAATGGGAGCTGTTACCGTAATATACCTAATAGTGTACAGTGCCTGGCACAATGGGAGCCACTACCGTAATACAGCTGATAGTGTACAGCGCCTGGCACAATGGGAGCCATTACCGTAATACAGCTAATAGTGTACAGCGCCTGGCACAATGGGAGCCATTACCATAATACAGCTAATAGTGTACAGCGCCTGGCACAATGGGAGCTGTTACCGTAATATACCTAATAGTGTACAGTGCCTGGCACAATGGGAGCCACTACCGTAATACAGCTGATAGTGTACAGCGCCTGGCACAATGGGAGCCATTACCGTAATACAGCTGATAGTGTACAGCGCCTGGCACAATGGGAGCCATTACCGTAATACAGCTAATAGTGTACAGCGCCTGGCACAATGGGAGCCGTTACCGTAATATACCTAATAGTGTACAGCGACTGGTACAATGGGAGCCGCTACTGTAATATACCTAATAGTGTACAGTGACTGGTAGAATGGGAGCCGCTACCGTAATACAGCTGATAGTGTACAGCACCTGGCACAACGGGAGCCGTTACCGTAATACAGCTAATAGAGTACAATGCCGGGCAGAGTGGGGTCCTGGTCTGTGACTGGGGCTCCTGGGCGCTACCGTAATACACCTAATAAATAATGTACAGCCCCTAGCACAGTGGGGTCCCGGTCCATTGGTTGCGGTAACACCAATAAACACGGGTAATAAGAAGAGCCGGCTAACAGTTAGGGTGGGGGGGTTGGGGGGCTGGATACACAGCTCCGGAGATGGGTGCGCAGCGGGATGGATGGCTGTTCGACAGGCAGGCTTCGAGCTGCTAGGGACACTCCCCTGAGTGCTACATCCTGCCACACAGGTGTCCCTTCAGCGCCCCCCCCTCCCCCCGCATGTGGAGCCCCTCCGGCTACTCCTCTGAGCTTGGCCCAGCGCTGACGGGGCCATCTGCCCCCCCCCCCAGGGGTGCCCTCTTTGCCAGGGTATCACCTAGGCGCCCCCCCCCCCCCCCACTATCTCCTGCGGGCGGGCGGGGAAGTGGGCCGGGGATTCCCGAGCCGGGGAATCCAGCCCAGGTTTTCCCCGCGCCTCTGCAGCCAGCAGCCTCACGCCTTGGCTGTTGGATTTTCCAAGGTGCCAACTCTCAGATGCTCATTCGCTTCCCCCGGGCCCCCATCGGCGGCTGGCGGCTCCCTCGGCGGCGGCGGCGGGGGGGGGGCTTGATTCTCCGGACCGGCGACCAGCGAGGGGGCGGCCGCCCCGCTCCCCGCCCGGGGGCCCCCCCCGCTCCGATCGCCCTGCGGTTCTGCGGACACCCTCCACCCCGCCGCCTTCTCCAAGCAGCTGGGGGGGGGGGGCGCGGAATTGGCCCCTCGAAAGCCAGCCCCGCGCTCCGGCAGGGTGAGGCGGCGCCGGGAGGGGGGTCCTGGCCTCGGAGCCCGGCCGCCGACATGGCAAAGTCCTGACGGGTGGCCCCTGCCGCGGCGCGCCGGAGGAGGAGGACGCATGGGGGGGCCCCGTGCGCCACCGGGCCCGGAGCTGTGCCAGAGCCGGGAGCCCCCCGCGGGGGCGGCCGCGCCGAGGCTGCCTGGGCGCCGCTGAGCGGGGGCTGCTCTGAGCCCCGCTGCGCCCTGCGCTGCGAGGCGGGCCGGGCCCCGAGTGGCTGCGGGCCGAGGGGGATGCCCGGACGTGCGCGCCTTTCCTGCGCTCGCCGCCTCCCGGCTCCCCGGGCGGCGCGGAGCGGCCGGGCCGGGGCACCGACGCCGCGCTAGGGGCTCTCGCCGCGGCCGCGAAGGGGAGGCGCGGATGCGGGGCGCCGCTGCCGACGGCGCGGTGCGCTCCCGCGGGCACTCATGAGCAGAGGGGCCACCCTGCAGCGGAGAACCACCTACCTGATCTCCCTGACCCTGGTCAAGCTCGAGTCGGTGCCGCCGCCCGAGGAGCAGGCCAAGGCGGGGGCGGGAGATGGAGCCCCCCAGCCCGGCTCCAGCCCGGCCACCCCCGGCCTCTCCGGGGTGACGGCGCGCCCGGAGGGCGAGGGGCCGCGGGCGGACGAAGGCGCCAAGAGCAAGCGGCAGGAGCGGAGCTTCCACCGGCAGGATGCGCTTTGGATCAGCACCAGCAGCTCCGGCCCGGGGGACTATTTCCTGCAGCTGTCGCCCGGCAGCCCCAGGGCCCCGGGCCCCTCGCCCTCCCCTTCCCCGGAGAGCGCCGGCCGGCTGCTCGCCCTCTGGGCCGGCCCGGGGCCGCCCTCGCCCGGCGCCAGCACCCCGGGCCCGGGTGCCCCAGCTGGAGACCCCAGAGCTGCGGATCCCAAAGTGGAGGCGCCTCTGACCCTGACGCCGCCGGCTGCGCCCCCCAAACCAGGCACCGCTCTGCACCCGGCACCCCCAGCTGTGCCCCCCAAGCCGGGCACTGCACTGCTCCCAGCTGTGCCCCCCAAGCCGGACACTGCACTGCACCCAGCTGTGCCCCCCAAGCCGGACACTGCACTGCACCCAGCTGTGCCCCCCAAGCCGGACACTGCACTGCACCCAGCTGTGCCCCCCAAGCCGGACACTGCACTGCTCCCAGCTGTGCCCCCCAAGCCGGACACTGCACTGCTCCCAGCTGTGCCCCCCAAGCCGGACACTGCACTGCACCCAGCTGTGCCCCCTAAGCCGGACACTGCACTGCACCCAGCTGTGCCCCCCAAGCCGGACACTGCACTGCACCCAGCTGTGCCCCCCAAGCCGGACACTGCACTGCACCCAGCTGTGCCCCCCAAGCCGGACACTGCACTGCTCCCAGCTGTGCCCCCCAAGCCGGACACTGCACTGCTCCCAGCTGTGCCCCCCAAGCCGGACACTGCACTGCACCCAGCTGTGCCCCCTAAGCCGGACACCGCACTGCACCCAGCTGTGCCCCCCAAGCCGGACACTGCACTGCACCCAGCTGTGCCCCCCAAACCGGACACTGCACTGCACCCAGCTGTGCCCCCTAAGCCAGATGCCGCACTGCACCCAGCTGTGCCCCCTAAGCCGGACACTGCACTGCTCCCAGCTGTGCCCCCCAAGCCGGACACTGCACTGCACCCAGCTGTGCCCCCTAAGCCGGACCCCGCACTGCTCCCAGCTGCCCCAGTTGTGCCCCCAAAGCCAGAAGCCATTGTGGCCCCAGCGGCTCCGGGGGCGAATGAGACCCTGGAGGTGCCCGGCGAGAGGAGCCAGACCCCCAGGGAAGCCTTGCCGCCCCTCACCACCAGCTGCTCCTCCAACGCGGCAGCTCCCGGCCGGAGGCTGCTCCTGAGCCATGCCAGCTGGGGCTGCCCCGAAGTGCGGGAGCCCGGCGCCCCCGAGGGCGGCCGAGCCGGGGGCTCCTCGTTCTCCTCCCACCTGGGCCCCGGCGCCTCCTCGCCCCACCCAGCGGCCGGGAGCCGGCGCCTGCGGCTGGTGAGCAACAAGCCCTTCAAGACGGTGACCACCAGCGGCCTGAAGACGGGCTCCGAGCCCAAGGCCGGCAAAGGCGCCCACAAGGGGGGCCCCGGCAGCCGGCTGTCATGGCCGGAGAGCGAGGCGAAGGGCCGGGCGAAAGGGGGCCCCAAGGGCGGCGGGGAGGCGGCCCCCAGGGCCCCGGCCAGGGCCAAGCTGTCCCCGCGCCGGGGCAAGAGCAAGACCCTGGACAACAGCGACCTGCTGCTGGACGCGGAGGGCCCGGCGGCCGCGGGCGGCGGCCCCCCGGAGGCCGGCGGGGGGCTGAAGCGGGGCCGCGAGGGCGGCCGGGCCTCCACCCGGGACCGCAAGATGCTCAAGTTCATCAGCGGCATCTTCACCAAGAGCCCGGCCTCCACCCCCACCCACCCCGGGCCCGGGTGGGGCCTGGGCAGCCGGGAACTGCTGAGCCCCGAGCGAGCCAAGGGGTCCTCGCCCAGTGAGTACGGGGGCGGGCCTGGGGGGGGAGGGTGAGGAGTTTGGGGGGGGTGCCTTGAAAGCCGAGGAGGGGGGAGTGGATCGGGAGCGGGGTGGATTATTTCTGCAGCTGCGGGAGTGGTTGGGATGGGCGGGGGAGGGTTGGAAGCCAGGACTCCTGGGTTCTATTCCCAGCTCTGGGAATGGAGCGGGGGGGGGGGCGTCTAGTGGTTAAAGGAGGTGGGGCTGGGAAGCCTGGTTTCTAGTCCCAGATTGATAAGCACGGGTGAGGCACATCCCTCCATGGTGCCTCAGTTTCCCTTTTGGTAAAACGGGGGTGACAGTCCCCACTTGGGGGAAGTGCCGCTGATGAGGGTTCAGCGCTCGGAGGCCCGTGGCGAAAGAGGCTCTCGATGGGGCAAGTAAACCACAGCTCCCCCAGAGAAAGACGCAGACACGTCCCTCCCCCGTCCCTTAGACATCGAGGCAGGGGGAGGCTACCGGCAAATTTGTGTTATGGAACTTGGCGGGTCCAGTCCCAAGTGCGAGCCTGGGCACGGATCCCCCATCAGCTGTGGGGTGTGATGGAGCCCGGCGCCTCCACTGTGTGCATGTGTCGGTCATGGAGATGGGGGGTTAAGGATGCACCCCCTTAGAAAGCCTGGTCCTCCCAGAGCTTCTCCGGGGGAATCTGCCTAGAAGAGGAGGGCGCTCTGACCACTATCACGCAGGCAGGTTTCTAAAACCATGGAAATCCAAGAGGCGCCGCGTCAGGTGTCCCAGGGGGTCACCGACCGAGCGGGGACGTGAACTCAGAAACTGACGCGCAGGGGGGCGTTTGGTCTCAAGACCAATAAAGACCGATGGGGGGGGCGAGTCTTGGAGCCGCGAGTCCAGGGCCCCGCCGTGCAGGGCGCTGGACAAACACACGGCAAAGAGCCGGTCCCTACGTGGTTAGCACACACGGCAAAGAGCCGGTCCCTACGTGGTTAGCACAAGCAGTGTGGGGTAGAGGTGGTTAATCCACCCAGCAGGGTGGATTCTAGGTGGGGCGTTGACCCGGTGGACTCTACGACAATGGATTCGCCGTTGATTGAAACATCTGCGCCGCGTTTATTAACCCTTGATTAATGGAACCATCCCAGACAGAGGGACCTGCTGCTCTTTGGCGAATATGTGACCCCCCCAGGGTTTTAGCCTGTCGCCTGTCCCCCCGGAAGCTCTGGTGCTAGGATTTAGGGGTATGGAATGGCTTCCGTATGAGGAGAGATTAATAACACTGGGACTTTTCAGCTTGGAAAGGAGGGGGGATATGATAGAGGTCTATAAAATCGTGAGTGGTATAGAGAAAGTAAATAAGGAAGTGTTATTTACTCCTCATAACACAAGAACAAGGGGTCACCAAATGAAATGAATAGGCAGCAGGTTTAAAACAAACACAAGAAAGTCTTTTTGCACGCAGCACACCGTCAACCTGTGGAACTCCTTGCCAGAGGGTGTTGTGAAGGCCAATACTATCACGGGGTTCAAGAGGGAGCTAGATCAATTCATGGAGGATAGGTCCATCAATGGCTATTAGCCAGGATGGGCAGGGATGGTGTCCCTAACCTCTGTTTGCCAGAAGCTGGGAATGGGCGACAGGGGATGGATCACTTGATGATTCCCTGTTCTGTTCATTCCCTCTGGGGCACCTGGCATTGGCCACTGTCGGAAGACAGGATACTGGGCTAGATGGACCTTTGGTCTGACCCAGTAGGGCCGTTCTTGTGTTCTTGTTCTTATGATTTTGCGGCTTTGATTGCTTGAGGATGCTTCTCAAAGCCAGGAGCGTTCTCCCCCCATCCCCCCCCCTTCCCGCCCCCGTCCGTGTTTGCCACTGAAAATTTCCGCGGTGAAATGGCGAGGGATCACCTAGGAAACGCTCCGTCGGCAGGGAGGTGGGTACCGAGCATCAGTTCCCCCACCTCCCTGCCGGGCGTCTCCCGTGGGAAGGGGAGGCAGAATCGGCTCCCAGGAGCAAGGAAGGGCTGGAAGGGGCTGCCTGGATTGACCCTCGGAACAACTGTGGCGGGAGCCAAGCGAGTTCCTAGCCTGGCCCGTATTACATGGGAGCGGGTGCTCTGGGATTCGGCCGGGGGCGGAGGGCAGGAAAAGGACTTTCCAGCGGCGAGACGGGGCTCCGTTTGTAGTGATCCTTTTGCAACATGAAGGATGAATCGGCCCAGGAAGCTGACGGGCCGGCCCGCTTTAGCAACCGGGAATGACGGGCCGCCCCGGCGCTCTGCCGGGCGAGCCAAAGGCCGCTCCAGAATGCTATGGAGCCGCGGGGTGCTGGGGTAGCACAAAGGGTTAATCAACACGCAACCGTTTCTCTGTCATGGAGGCACAAAGGGTTAATACACACACAGACACCCCCTTCCTCTGTTGTGGAGGTGCAAAGGGTTAATACACACACACACACACACCCTTCCTCTGTTTCGAGGTGCAAAGGATTAATACACACACACACACACACACACACACAAAATCGTTCCCTTGTTATGGAGGTGCAAAGGGTTAAGACACACACAGGGACACAACCTTCCTCAGTTGTGCAGGTGCAAAGGGTTAATACACACACACACACACAATCGTTCCCTTGTTGTGGAGGTGCAAAGGGTTAATACACACACACACACACAATCGTTCCCTTGTTGTGGAGGTGCAAAGGGTTAATACACACACAGAGACACATACAGAGACACAACCTTCCTCTGTTGTGCGGGTGCAAAGGGTTAATACACACACATACACACACACCCTTCCTCTGTTGTGGAAGTGCAAAGGGTTAATACACACACACACAAAACCGTTCCCTTGTTGTGCAGGTGCAAAGGATTAACACACACACACACACACACAGAGTAGCCTCAGACCGGGGTTCGAATCCCAACTGAGGGGTGGGGGGCAGCCGGACTACTCCCTGCGGAGCATCCCGAGGGAGCGGGGAAATCCCAAACGCTGAAATGGGCAGAAGCCGAGATAGCTTCTTCCTCCTCGCAAGGTGACACCGTGGAGGGGCGGCCGCGATCCGGGCGGTGGGTTGGGAATTTTCCAATGGAACGTCTTTCCAGAGGAAAATGCCTGTGTGGATTCCCAAATTCCAAGGCCTCCTGGATGTCACAGGCCAGAGCCTGTCCCGGGAAGAATTCCTAGAGTCAATATTGTACTTGGTTCCTGTCCTCCGATGAGGCAGCCCCCCTACCCCTGGATCTCTGACCACTAGGCCCCACTCTGCCTGGGGACAGAACCCAGGCGTCCTGACTCCCTGTCCCTTGGACAGTCTGCCAGAAACACTGAAAAACCCCCTATAAAAAACCCCTATAAACAGTGTATTTGCAAATTTGCAAAGACATCCCTCCTTGATTTAAAAATCGCCGCTGACGGCGAATCCACCAGGGATGAGCCCCGGTGAATTGTTCCAAACGGTTATTTACCTTCCCTCTTCGAAAGGGAGGCTTTCTCTCCCGCCTGAGTTTGGCTCGTGACGCCTTCCGAGGAGAACGGTCGGCGGTGGAACGTTGCACAGAAACGTGTCGATTTCGTTGGCGGGGGCGGAAAGGGCAAACCAGCCGTTTGATGAGAGTGGAACATTTTGTTTCCACGTTTTTCGGACGGGCGGGTTGGAATTTTCCCTTCCAAATGGCCGCGTGTCGGGGAGCGAGTTCGTTTGCGTTGTCAACAGTTTAGCAAGAAGCTTTGCCGTGATGGTGTCGAAATGCAACATTTTGATTGGCGTGGAACGTTTTGCTCGGCCCGAAACACTGGGTTTGGGGGGTTGGTGCTTTGGGATTGTCTTGCAGAGGGAATTTCTGAACGCTTTTGCTTTCCCAGAGTGGAATTTTTCCCCCAAAGCCGTGGAATTATGTCAACCCCTTGGCGATTTCGCCCCGACCCCTGGGGCGGCGTGTCTAAGACAGCTGAGTTCTGTCCTGTGTCCCGGGGTCAGGCTGTTTGCAGCAACAGGAGCTGCGGATGGCTGTAGCCCCTTCAGCCCTCACAGATGTGGGGACCCCCTTAGCTGTGACCCGTCCCCGGCTTGTCAAACCGGAGACCAGGCTCCTGGGCTGGATGGGGTTAAATTGGGGAAGCTTTGGTGGGAGCCGGGAGAGGCATCAAGCCAGCATCTCTGACAGCTGCCTTGCCCGGGCACCAGCTCAAGCAGGGGAACCCGCCGCTTATGTAACGTGCGACGCGCCCGGGGGGCATTTTCCGTGGGAGTCGCGGACCCTGAGGAGGTTGGGCAGGCGGCTAAGAATCAGCGTGGCAGCTAACGGGAGCTGAGCCGGGCTCTTGGCATGAAAGCTGGAACCAGACAGAACTGGGCACCGTTTGTGGGGGGGTCTGGGGGTGGCACACCTCAATTGCAGGGGGAACTGGGGGCAACGCCCCCTGATTGCAGGGGGGGGGACACAGGGTGCGACACGCCCTGACTGCAGGGGGATCCATGGGGATGGTGCACCCCGATTTTGGGGGGAACCTGGGGTTGGCACACCCCGATTTGCAGGGCGTGGGATCTGGCCCACTGACCTCAATGGGGTGAGGTCAGTTTACCCCAGCTGGGATCTGACCCCTGGAAGTCAGGTCTGGGATGTACCGTGTAGTTCCCGTTGACTCCCTCTCCTGGGGCCCGCGCCGGATTGCCCCTGCAGGGCGTCCTCCGGGGGTTTTGGCCTGGCTTGGGTCACTGCTCCTTCCCTGGCCTTTACCTCCCAGCTGGAGATGACTGAAATTCGGTTTCCCCCTCTCGCTGGCTGCCCCTCAGTATCTGTCCATAATGCCCAGCAGGGCTGGAGCAGCCTTGGGGCGGGGGGCAGTTGAGGGGCGGGCGTGGGCAAGAGCAGAGCGGGGCGAGTGGGGGCGGCCGGCCTAGGGGTGGCAACTCTGCTAGGGGAGTAACATTCCCAGGCAGTGAAATGACCCGCGATTAACCTTGATCTCCCCGGCCGTGCGTTCTGCGTCAGCCTCTTCTGCAGGGAGGTGAAGGGGAAGCGCCTCGTTGTTCCAGGGCCCGATGGTTTGGTCTCGGATCCGTCGCTCTGTGTGGTTATTCTGCGGTAACGCCAAGCAGCCTCAAGTGAGCTCAGGGCCTCATTGCGCCAGGCGCTGCACATACCTAGCGAGAGATGGTCCATGTCCCAGACAGATCACAGTTTAAATAGACAAAGGGTGGGACGGGAAACTGAGGCCCTGAGCGGTGACGGGACTTAGAACTGCCCCAGCCCCTGCAGTGAAATAACAGCACGACCTGGGTTCTGGTCCCGGCTCTGCTGCTGTCCTGGGCATGTCCTTCCCTCCCCTCCACCCCCCGTGCCTCAGTTTCCCCTCCCACACCTTTGTGGCTGCTTTGCTTGTCGTGAGTAGCAGGCCAGACCCCCCCAGTGGCAGGGATGCCTGTCCCTGTTCCCAGAGCTGTCGTGGGCGTTCTCGGGCTCCGCTTGGATTTGTTCCTTCACCGTTTGGGTTTTGAATCTAATGTGACGTGATGCTGGTTGGTTTTTTCCCCCCATCAGAAAGTATAATGGCTTGTGAAAGGCTCCACGCCTGGCTAGGGGGTGCTTCTGTCCTACCCGCTGCGCCCGGGCACAGGGCCAGTAGGCACGCTGGCACCCCGCTGGTGACACAGTGTGTGTGAGGGGGGAGAGGCGGAGCAGGAAGGGTGTGGAGAGCGCATGGGGGGGGCCCCGTGATCTGGGTGTGAGTCAGTGAGGACCCAAGGACGCGAGGGGGGGGGTCCCCGCCGTTCACTCCCCCGCGCTGGAGGACGATGACTTTCCTAGCGCTCCAAAGACCCAGCCACGTGATGGGCACGGGGGGGGCGCAGATGCCACGGTGAAGGGCAGCATGTAGGTTTGGCGCGAGCAGGCCGGACGAGGAAGAGGACTGGGCAAAGCGCCCTGCGCCGCAGCTCTTCTGCTGCCATGCGAGGCCCCAGAGAGGCCACGAAAGCAGGGCAGGGGTTTCGATCTGTTTTGGCCTGTGCCAGGGGCCCACCTGGTCCTCCGCGCTCGGACCCTTGCCAGTGCTCGCCCGTCGCCTCGCCACTAGCCAGGAATCTGGCTCAGCCCCTACGTGCCCTCAGTCCCAGCCCTAAAAAGCTCCCGGTCTGAATAGACAAGGTGTGGGAGGGGAAACTGAGGCACAGGGCGGGGAAGGGACTTGCCCCAGGTCACCCAGGAAAGGCAAACTGGGACTTACAGAACCCAGGAGTCCTGAGTCCTTGCCCAGTGCTGTATTCACCGGACCAGGCTGCTTTTCCCTTGCCTTTCTCGACAGCGTTCAGTTTACGGGGCGTCTCCTCCTTTTTAAACGAGTTACTAACGCCCGGGGCCGGGAGACAACGCTGGGAAGCTGCGTCCGACCTCAGTCTGCAATCAGGGGCGTTCGCGGTCTCGCCGCTCGGCAGATCCCGGCCTCTTCATGAGCCGCCTGGCGGGTGATTCGGCTTGGGAAGCGGATCATGATTTCGCATCTCTGAAATGAGCCAACCTCCCCTGGCTTTGTGCCTCTGAAGAGCCTTTCTCCGCCCAGAGACAGGCAGCTTCTGGGGGCTGTTCACAAACACCCCCCACCCCCCTGAGCCAGATGGTGAAACCTCGCCCCCCACAATCCCGCTGAGAAATTGGGGACCGGGGAGCCCGACTTTTGCCCCATTTGCTCCTATGGGGCAGGGCCTTAGCCCACAAGCCGGGGCTCCGAAGTGCTGATCTCTCTGGGCCTGGGGATCGGAGGCCAGCTCTGCCCCGCACCCCCACCTCACATTTACAGTGTGTATTATGGTAGCACCCGGAGGTCCCACCCGAGAGCAGGGCCCCTCTCGTGACAGTCCGAGCCCTGAAGGGCTCACGGCCTGAACAGACAAGGCGCGAGCGGGGCAACTGAGGCAGGGAGGCGACTTGCCCCAGGTCACCCAGCAAGGGGCGTGGCAGGGCCGGGCATGGACCCAGCCGCTTGCTGTTGCGTTAGGACGGAGGCCGTGAGGTTTGGCTGCCAAAACCCCCAAACACCTCGTTTCTGCTCTGGCCCAAAGCACAGTTTGTGTGGGGGAGGGTTAGAACGGGCTTCCCCCCCCCCCGCCCCCCCTGCAGCCAGCCACGCTATTGGTGCCGGGCTGCCCAGCCGTTTGCAGCGGCATTGTAGGGTTTTCTATAAGGCCTGTCCCTGCCATACCCCAGTGCCAGTCCCCCCCGGGCCTTGCCAGCAGCCCGTGCTCTGTCTGGGCCTGGAGGAGCGGCACAGTTAGTGACCTTGCCCCATGCCGCCCCCGGCCAGGGCTGCGCCAGCCCCCATCCCGCTCTCTCTCCAGCGGGTGCCTGCCGGCTCCCCTCATCCCTGGCGTTGCTCCAACGCCCCCAGCTGGTGGGAGGGGGGCCGAGCTGAGCACCCTCCAAACTCAGCTCGGGTGTGGGGCCGAGTCCCGGCCTGGCTGAGCTCACGGGACTCTTCCCTCTCCAGCCCCGTCTGCAGGGCAGCTGGTCCCTGGGCCGTGATTGGAGCAACTAATTAGCAGTCCCTGAGAACGCCTGGTGTCTATTAAACTTCTTCCCATCGGCCCTCTGGCCACCGGTCCCTGAATTCCTGACCGCGGGGGTTATGGTCGGTCGCTTTCCGCCGTCCGTTCTCCGTCAGAGCAGCCTCCGTGGGGCAGGCTGCAAGGGGCTCTGGAGGCAGTGCAGGCTAGTGGCTAGAGCAGCGGCCTGGGAGTCGGGGGCTCTGTCTCTCCCACCCTGGGATGAGCGGGACCAGCCCTTTGGCCTGAGGGATGCAGCCGACGGCCGGGCCGATGCTCCGAGTCAGGACAGAGTCCCTGCAAACGACGGCAAGCCGTGTCCTTGCTCAGAAATCCCCAGGTCTGCCCTCCGGCAGGCTCTGTGCCCAAAGAGCGCCGTCCCTCTGCGACCCGCTCACAACTCCTGCTCCTGGCTCCCTCCAGCGGCCCACGGGCTGCTGTATCTCCCTTGCCCCATAGAGACCCCTCAGCCCACGTGGCTCTGCTGGGACCTGCCATGCGGCTACTTCCTTGGCAGTAATTGCTCCTTCTCACGAGCCTAATGAGGCCTGTGATTGGCTTTGGATCGAAGGTGACTCACCCGAGGGCGGCTAGATAGTTTAGATAGTTAAGAGTGTGTGTGGGGGGGAAACTGAGGCACAGAGAGGGGTGGTTTTTTTTTGGGGGGGGGGGGATTACAGCACTTTTCATCCATCGCTCTCAAAGCACTTTACAAAAAAGCTAAATATCATTATCCCCACAGTACAGGCAGGCAAACCGAGGCACAGAGCGGCGTTGTGACATGCGCAAGGGCCGCGGCAGGGCTGGGAAGAGAACCCACGTCTCCTTAGTCCCAGGGGAGAGCCCCTACCCCCTAGACCTCACGGCCCCTTGGCTCCCTGCAGTGACGGTTTAATAAGACATACAGTGCCCCCTCCAGCCAAGACGTGTAGTGTCAGTAGCTGCCCGGCCAGAAGCCCAGCGGCATGGAGCATGGCAGCAGAGGCGGGCGACCTGGCTGGGTGAACAAGGTGCCAGAGCAGTGCCAGGCCTCGGTCTCTGGAAGGACGACCTGCCTGCTGGCGGAGGGGCCTGTCTGGAAGTCAGGGAGCCAGGGGGTTCATGCCACGTCCCAGCGGGCACACAGCGTGCGGCGACAGGGACCTGGCCATCCCTGCCTGGCAGATCCAGCACCAACGCCCAGGCATCCGAGCGCTGGTCCCTTTGATGCCCTGCGTCTGCTCCCCCTCCGCGCAGCGGGGGTGTTCATCGGGGCGCCGTCCCCGCGGCGCGCCGGGTTTGTAACAGCCAGGCTTGCCTTTGATCTCCGCTGACTGGCATTTCAAACGCCGCAGCCTGGGAGATGCGACCAGCGGGAGGCCGAGACAGGCAGAGCGCGCGGCGGGAAGGGATGGCGGAGCGGGATTCAAACTGTGTTTTGTCTGGGTGCCGGGGCAGCCGCTCGCGCCTCTGAGCTCCGCCGTTGGCACCGAGGGAGCTGCCGGCTTCCATCAGCCACGGAGCCGCGTGCCCGTCACATGGCAGTGCCCCCTCCTCCGCTCTGTTCCAGCATTCGGGGTGTAACTGGGTGCTGGCTGCCTGCCCGTGGGGGCACAAGGGGGCGACGCACAACAGATCCGGGGCTGTCGGGTGCTCATTGCCTTGTTTCAGCACCGTGCGTCTGCTGGAACGTGGGCTCTGGGAGGAGCTAGGTAGGGCCGGGGAAATTGGAAATCTCTGGGTGTTGGAGCCAAGGGGTGTCAGCGGGTGCCCGACCTGCTTTTGGAGAATCGCAGCCTCGGTAGGAACATGGTCTAGCTCACCCACCAGATATGGGCTGGGTGTAGGAATCCCAGGGGAAAAGCCTCTGGCATAGGGTGACCAGATAGAAAGTGTAAAAAATCAGGACGGGGGCGGGGGGGTAGTAGGCGCCAATATAAGAAAAAGCCCCAGATGATCAGGACTGTCCCTATAAAATCGGGACATGTGGTCACCCTACTCTGGCAAGTCTGCCTGGATGCCCACACTGGTTCCTTCTGGTCTCAACTCGATGCCAGCCTGGCCACCTTGGAGAGCCAAAGCCCAAATCCTCATTAGTCGCCTCAATACCTGTTTAGGATCTGGGCCCAAGTCCCCGCTATGGCAGCGCCAGCGTTTTAAGTTACCCGAACCACCCACCGCCGATATCCTTCAGCCCTGGGGGGACCTTCTCCAGGCTTCTGCGCCCCCTGCTGAGGCGGCCGACGAGCCCAGCGCCCAGCGTGGCGATGGTTTTTGTGAGGTGGGCGCTGTGCCGCAGCCGACAGTCGTTCTCTCTCCGTATTGTGGTCGTGCCAGGGGACCCCAGTCGGGGATTGGGGCCGCTACCCTGGGTGCAGCACGGGCCCTTCTCCAAAGAGACGGCAGGCGGGCCCGGCAGAAGGAGAGAGCCGTTGGCGCGGATCATCCCCCAGCCACAGACGGCCCCGGCGGCGTCTCCCCAGCCCTGCCCGGGGCTGGTGGTTCCGTGCCCTCGTGCCAGTCCCCTGCCCTCCGTCCCAAGGGGGGGAGATTGCGAGCGGCTAGGACGGCGCTAACCCGTCCCTCGCCAGCCGCCACTTGTTCGACACGGGGCGCCGCTTCGTGGGACGCGTGGCCGGGGTGGCTGATTTCAAGGCTCGCTGAGCCGGCTTTGTTTATGGCCGCGTTCGGCTGTTGAATTGACAGGAGCCGCTGTCGGCCAGGGGTGGAAATCGGCAGCTGCTCTCCTGCCGGCCCATCAGGGTCTCCGAGGCAGCTGGAGGCATTTCCTTCCCTCCCGGCTATCCCAGAGCAATAAAGATGAAGGCCTGGATCCTCAAGGATAGGTAAGCGCCTAACTCCCATTGGTTTCAGGTGTCGCCTGATCCCTGCAGGCCCTCTGGCCCTAAACTGTCTTGAGCTCCTCCCGTCACTTGGGAAGGAGGCTGAACACGGCTCCCCTTAAAGGGACAGCTCGCCCTGTGATGAGGACCTGAAGCCGGGGGCTTTCAAAGCCAGTTTGCTAATTCATTTCCTGCTGATCAGCTCTCACGTTCCAGGGCCTACGCTGATCTCTCACCCCGGGGTCAGGAAGGAATCCCAGCCCCCGCCCCATGGGCAGCGGTGCCTAGCCGGCCAGGTGCATTGTGGGCTTTTCTTCCCAGATATTGGCTGCTGCTGGGAGCAAGATGCCGAACCCGACGGGCCAATCGCAGCGGCTGAGTTTGTCCCCATCTCGGTGGCTGATTTGCTGCCTGAGCAGTTCCGCACCAATCAGGAAGGAGGGGTGATGTCATCGCCGGGCAGGGTTGTGTCTGGTGCCGAGGCAGGATTTGCCCAGCAATACAGCGTTGCACCGACAGCTTCTGAGAGGCCGTGGCGGGGAAGCAGCAGCCCCATTTGGTCACCGTCGTGGAGAAAGGTGCACAGGCATCTTTGCACGACTTTGACGTGCTGCACGGGCACTTTGCACGCGCGCCGCCCAGCCCGGAACGCGCACGCCCGGCTTCCAGAGGGGGCCCCGATCGAGCATCCTTCAGGATGCAAAGGGAGACCGAAGCCACAGGGCACCGGGTGCAAGGCCCGGGGCCAAGGAGAATTAGGTCGAGTCTGGCTGCAACGGGTCCAGGCGGTGGCCTGACACTGAGCCAAAGGGCGTCAGGGAAACTCCTGGCGGGCGGCATAGACTCATAGACTCATAGACTTTAAGATCCACCAGGCTGTGATGTAGTTCTCCAGCACTTCATCTGGGGCCAGACTTTCCAAAGAGCTCAGGTCCTTTGCCGGCTCCTGACTAGCCCGGGGTGACCCCCGCGGCTGGATTATCGGAAGAGCCCAGCAAACTGCCTAAAGGGGGAGCCGGGCTCTCATGCAATTGTTGGGTGCTGCTCTCCGGCCCTGGCCTTCATCCCGGGGGGCGGGGGGAGCGGGGGGGAAGAGCTGTTGAGAAAAGGGAGCAAGGAGACGGCGGCTGGAGTGGTGCACAAGGAAGGGGGCTTTGTAGCTTTCCCACCCAAAGGGACGTACAGCCCCCAGGATCAACCCCAGGCAAAACGGCGGCGTGGCAGAAACGTCAAAGGACCTTCCCTGGGCTGCTGCCCGGGTGCTGCTCTAATTGGTGCTGGGATTCTCCTTCGTTAACACTGGCGGGGGGGTGGAGGGTGTGTCAGGGAAACGCTCGGTGGCACTCGTCAGGCGCCCAGCCGAGCGCGACCGCGCCAGCGGGTGCCAGACTGTGACTTCTCCCAGCCCGCTTGATGCTGTCACCCGAGGGCCATGTGCCAGGGTAGGGGGGTGCCTGGCACCCCCTCCACGCCCCCACACACACCTGCAAGCCTGGTGGCATTGTGTTTGCCATCTGGTCCGGGCTCAGTCCCAAGCTTCCTCCTGGTTCCCTGCTCCTCCGAGGGCAAGTCCCCATGGGCCTCTTCCCAGGCCGCCATCCCTCGGATGTGGCCGCGTCCCCAGCAGGGGCGGCGTCTCCAATGAGGCCTGGGCAAGGTGGCAGGGCGCCGTGGGGGTTGTGGCGCGTGGCGACAGGCTGTTTAGCCCGGCCCTCTCTGGGGCTGCTGCGGCCGCTGGTGCCCAGCCGGCGCCACGTGCCCGTCGGGAGCAGCATGGGTCTGAGCGGGGGCATCAGGAACTATGCAAGACAAGAGCACGGCTTCTTTGCGGATTGGCCTGGCCGCGTCCCGGGAGCCAGGCTCCCTGTCCACCCCCTGACCCAGAGGACGGGGCGGCTGCCTCGTTCGGGGCCGGTGGCTCCAAGGTACTCCGAACCCAGGGGTTCCCCGCGGCTGATCTGAACCCCGGTAGCTGCCCAGCCTCGGGGCAGGCCTTGAGCCCTCCAGATTTCACGTCCTTGCCAGTGCGGGGCCGTCCGCTCCTCTCGGTCTTGGGCTGGAGCCCTGTGATCGGCGAGGCCGGGGGGCGTCGTGCCCAGTGACAGCTTTCGGTGGCGGTGGGAGCAGCGCTTACATAACCACCCGAGATGACGGCGCCCGCCCGGGGCAAAGAGAGGCCGAGCCTGTCACTGCAACTCACAGCGCCGGGCAATCACCGAGTCAAGGCGGCCGCGGGGGGAGAGGAGGGCGGATTGCAGAGATGCAGCCTCGCTGGTTTCTTCTAACCCAGACCCTCGCCCCTGCTTTCCGGTGTCTCCCGCTGAGCGTCTCCCTGATACTGAAGGGGGGACAGTTTACTGGTCTCCTGTCCCGCCCTGCAATCTGTCCCTGTAGCACTGGGACAGTCAGAGGTGCCTAAGGGAGTTAGGCACACAACTGGCTTTCACTGGGGCTCTTCCCATTGAGTGCCTTTGAAAAAGTCCTTCCCGGAGAAGACGGCCGGTCCAGTGGTGAGGGCGCTTCGGTGAGCCGGATTCGATGCCCTTTGCGCTACCATTGCGGGCAAGTCAGTTAGCTACTCCGTGCCTCAGTTTCCCCATCTTTAAAATGGGGCTAGCACTCCCCGTACCTCATGGGAGGGGTGGGGGTTGAAGAGCGTGAGGTGCTCAGATAGGGTGGTGCTGGGAACCATACGGGAACCCAAGATAGCCACGGACGTGCCTAAGCAGGATGTTAGGAAGGTCGGGTAGCACCCCCCGGCGGGGGCCAGGGAATGAGTGAGAGGCGCCCCTAGGTGGGGGTGACGGGGCTGTCAGCTGCTTGGAGTTGGGTGGCACCACCTGGAAGCCGTCCCGTGGCTGCATGGGAGGTGGCACCCGCGGGTGTCTGGCTGTCAGGAAACACCCTGAGCGCCAGGAATCCAGAGCCAACCGGCCTGTACCTTGGCCCTTGTCTCTCCGGGTCGCTCGGCAACGCGCCGGGCACTGTTGCTTAGCAACTGTTCCATGGTAACACAGAGAGAAGGAATGAGTTCTGCCGTGCCACGGCGCCCCAGAGTCGCCCGCCCTGGAGCCCGGGGCCGGGGCAAACCAGCAGAGAAAGGACATTAACCAGCCCCCCCCCCCCCCCGCACCCCCGCCAGCTCTCTGCTTCACGGGCGAGACCCCATCCCTGGGAGCCAAATCCAGCCAGACACAGCACCGGGTGGATGCTGCCCTCGCTTTCCACAGGGGCCAGGATAGATAGTGTGGTGGAAGGCGGTATCCATGCTGGTCTATATGGGGAGGGGTGGAGTATAGATGGGGCTAGTATATAGAGTGAAACTGGGTCCTGGATCCATG